>OMLM01010697.1:0-18432 GCA_900302695.1 Helostoma temminkii
TTAGGTTGTATATATATATATATATATATATATATAACAACTCTTAACAGAGGTTAGTCCCTACTGTTTTATTAATGTTTGTCCTCAGTTGCTCCAGTTGTGAATTTCAGACTTTAATTTGAGCAGATTTGACGTTTATTAGTACTCAGGACACATAAAAATGTCTGGAAGGTGGTGAGAAGTGATAAATTCCTTTTATTTTCCCTTGAGCTGCAGCTCATAACCTGGAGAGTACTGTTTGTCTGAAATGAAGATGGACTGGAGTCAAAAATGTCCCAGTCTGTTCTCTCCCCTCAAGGAATAGCAGGGTGGTTCATTGCAGTTAGGAAGGATGCTATGTGAAACTGCTGGAGGAGTGCCAATGTTTTTTCCTGTTCACAGCTGACCTGACTCATTGTGTTTTTCCACCACTTTTATGAGATTCTGAAATCAGCCCTGGCTTGGTTTCCCTGTAAATGATTTCATTAGCAGTCTAGGCTTCTGTCTTGGCTGTCGACTGGTCTGCATTTATTGTAATTATGAGCAGTGAAAGTCCTACCTCTCTGCCAGATTGGTAGCCTTTAAGAAAACTGCACAGCCTTTAGAGTTTAACACATTATCACTAATTATTTACTCTACTAAATGTCAGAAATTGTCGCAAATGAACCATCACAGTTTTCCAGCAACTGCTTGTTTTGAACCGAACAGTCCAAAACCCAAATATACTGATTTACACATTTTAGAAGCCAGAACCATTTGATTTCTGGTTTGCTATGAATAATTATTAATTTTTGATCATTCAACTACCTGATTGATCAATTTATTAAAAACTTAGTTTTATACCATTGTAAACTCAATTTTATTGCATTTTAAAAACATAATCTTATGTTCTGGAAACTTTAGGCTGGTATTTCTAAGTATTTTCTAACATTTAATAAAGGAAAAGACAACTGATAATGAAAGTAATAGTAGCTGCAGCTCCGTGGACCTACAGTGGGATTTCAATAATTACTGCCCCAGTGCAGGACCTGCTGTTCCACACCTGTCCACCAGATGTCCTCAGCCCTAATCTGCCCCACAGCATTTTATCATCTTTATCATATACCAGGTGTCTATGGTTACAAGGTAACTGACTGTCTCATCTGGTCACAGTCGTTGCTGTGGAGGAAGTGATTCAAGATTCAAAATGTAATTCATAATGTAAAACCAGAAAAACTATTTATCCATAGCTGCTCTGGAGCTTCTGATCACATCACTTTCACATCACAAATCTCTCTTGACACTCCTCAAATAGAAACTACCGTGTCCATGCCAACTAGAAAATTCTCTGCTGAAGATGCAGGAATGTGATCGAAAGCTGGTGTTTGTCAACAAAGGTGATACATTTTCACTGGTCTGATCTTGGAGTGTAACATTAACAGAGAGAGATGAAGTAGGAGCAGCCGATGATGATACGACTATAGGAATGCTCCGGTTATTTGTAAATAGCTGGCGCATGCGCACGCCACCTCCAGCAACTGAGGTTTCAATTACACAATTAAAGCGTGACGAGTAAATTGAAACGCCAGTCTGCCCCCCAGCCCCCTCTCCCTCACACAGACACACACCATATGATGTCCCATTGACACTCATTCACCGCTCGCTTGCATCCATCAGCGCTGCAGACGCGTAAGAAGCCAATGTGAGGAACAACAGACAGATTTCACTTTGTTCACCACAGTTTTAGTACATGCGTTGACAAACGTTCCTGTTTTGGAAAGAAAATAGTTTTAAAAGCTCAAATTATGAATGTGCCTGAAGGGATGTGTGCTTTTCCCCTGTAAAACACTGACATGCAGCACTTTTGCCTGTAAAATGTCATTTGTGTTGTTAAAAAAAAGTGGATGTAACAATGCGTGTAGCGTCAGGTGATTTAAATTGAGTTAATCCACGTCTGTGTTTCTATTAAAGTGAAAGTCTCGCACGCTTTTACAGCAACAGTCCTTCGGCTTGAGGCAGAAAACGCTTGACCTCATTAAAAATGTTATGTAAACACAAAGAGAAGAGCCCGTCACCAACTTTCACTAGACACATTTACTGCACGGTCACACACTGCCAGCTGCGAGCAGGGCGATTAAAAGCTCATCTCTGAACCAGAGGGAAATGCAGAATGGACCAACCTGAGAGAACAGCAGGATGACAGCGGGGATCCGCGTTAACACGGTCAAATCCGGAGAGTCCAAAGTGTGTGTGCCAAGTATAAAACCCAGTGGACTGGTGTGGTTCTGTGGAGAACCAGAGGCTGGAGTCCAGAGGAGTGAACTGACAGAGCGACACTGACTGACTGAGCGCAGGGTTTGTCAGCTCCTCAATGAGCTTGTGACTGAAACGTTGTGTGCCTCTCTCTCTACTCACTGACCAGCCCGCGTGTGTCTGTGTGTGTGTGTGTGTGTGTGTGTCCAGGCTGCCATCCAAAACCAGGAGCTGAACTTCCAGAGGATCCGGATGGAAGCAGGAAGAAGAGATCCTCAGACCGACAAGTGCTCTGTGCCTGTCAGATTCTCACAAAGAAAAACGTGAATGGGTTAAAACAAATGATTTATTGTTTCTAGAAAGAGCCAGTGTTTCATGTTTTCCTCATATTTTGAGGTTTGTACACTTTGGGACATCACAGACATCTCTTATGTTTTCTCTATGCTTTCTAAAATGTGATTACGTCAATAGTAGTATAGTATTAAGTAAAGTTTGACTTACCTAATAGCCTGGTCCAGAAGAGGATTCACCCTAAAAACAATATTGGAGTTTTGACTTTTCAGAATTTAAAGTCAGAACTCAAATAATAGTTTCATGGTTGCCCCACTCATCTTCTGTACTGTTTTACTACTTTATCAGATTCAGATGGAACTATTTACTAGTATTTGTGGTATTTTTGTATTTGAAACTGTTATGTCTATGTTTTGGTAATTTTTGTACCTTGTTTTTTTTGGGGGGATAATTTTTGTGCCTTTTTGTGACTTTCAGACAAAGAAATATTAACATTTGTAGCGGCTCTGTCTCTGAGGCTCTCAGACTTCTCGGGCCCCTTAGCTGTGTCCCTTAACCCTGCTCAGTAGTCCATCTAGGACCGCAGTGTGCAACACCATATCGTTTGTCATAAAGGGATTAAAAGTCATATCACACACTGAAATTGCCATAAACGCAACAGAAAAAGTCATAGTACAAAATGTTTCATACAGAAAACAAGATGCTTTTACGATGTGTTTTGATGTGTCAGTGTTATTTCAGGTTTGGCAACAAGAAGCATAAAACAAGTTAAACGTGACAGAGGCCACGCTGCACAATTTTTGCTTCCTATGGTTCTTACTGTCAGACCTGTAATAAATGTATAACTGCTTTTTTTTCTCCTTAATTACACTGTGTTTACTAAGCATGGATAAACAGGGGATACCACTGTTTATAATTGGCTTTAAGCTTATGAACACTAAAACATAACTCTGGACTGTATGCAGGTGTCAACACTGACTGATTTAGTGAACCAATATGTACAATAAAGGAAACTGGAAAAGCTAAATGGAATTTAGCCATATTAATTTTACTATTTACAGTTGTGGTTTTCCTGCTGTTGCATGTCAAAATGTGAAAAAGGTCCGTTCAGCTCTGAGTCTGGACAAATCCAGCCTCCGGAGTTTTGAGGCAGTCTGATGTTGCTCAGTGTGAACCAAACACCATCAGGAAGCAAATGGACCATTTCAGACCACTCTGTCTTTGTCAGGGTCACTCGCCCCAAAGAGAGAGAGAGAGAGCGACCACAAGTGTGTAAATTATTTGCATAACTACATGTTCTCCAATGTCATTATATACACTGCAGAATATCGGCTGAATGATTCATCATGTCAGGTTGGCTGGAGTATGACAAGTAACACTACTAATGTTCATGGCTGTGAAAGTTTGACGCTACTTTGGCAATGTTGTGTCTAATTAAAAGTTGATTTACCAGCTTCGAAATGTGAAGTGACATCCGTGGAGAAGCTGATTAGCTAATTCACACAAAACAGCAGAATATTCCTCACCCTCCATTCCTCTGTTGTCTGATTAAATTATCTTAAAGTCTCTTTACAACAATTACACCCACTTAAAAGCTGTTTATTCTCTAAAGGCGGTATTCTCTAAACATTGTTTTGTACTTTTATTTGTGTAATTTGTCACAATCTTGGTTGGGTTAACATTCTTGTTAAACACACATAACATAATAGGAGATCTATCCATTATACTAACTGGTCTTTTCTCTTAGGGTGGCAGAGGTGCTGGAGCCTACCCCCTATTCTAATGACATAAAATCTTGCTGTACTTATTTTAGGCCAACCCTAAAGTTCACATCACCCTGGCGCCCTTGACAACAAGCGAACAGGATTTTTCCACTGGCTTTGGATTAATGCAGAAACTAAAAATATTAGAAAATATTATTTCTGAAGTCTATATGACTGCCAGAAACAAACTACACTAAGCACTACACTGGCATGACATCACCACCACTAAGCTTTGAACCTGTAATCTGATTTAGCAGCCTCATCTCGTCAACAAAAGCCCTTCGTTTTAGCATAAGCTAATCTTGATAAATCCTCAAGTTGTAAAGAGTTGGAAGAGTTTGCAAGTGCTTGAGTAAAAACACAACAGAGCCTTCAAATGCTCCCAACAATCTCTGTAGTTTCACTTAGCCACTTGTTGACACCTTCCTTCTTTAATACATGTAACACGTTAGCAGTCGTGAGTGAGGTATTTACTGACTTTATTTACTGGTATTAACTGCAGACCCGCTAAACCCGCTAACACTGGGATAAGGGAACTGGAAGTGCTAAAATTATTATCATTATCAGGCAAAATAATATGGTATCTTCATAATTCAGAATTATTTAACCCCCATTCGTCTAAATACCAAGCATCAGAGTGGATCAGTGATCTGTGTTGACAGGATAGGCCTCTGGGACTGTTTAAATGTTTAAAAGTTTGTGATCTTCCACCTGTAGTAGCCTAAGCCCATCACCAGATCCTCTTGTGGGTTGCTTTAGTTTATTTTATTCATAAGGGACAAACAAAGGCTGTTTGGGGAAAGAAAAATCACTGAATGTGTTGTTGGAGAACCTCCACCCAGGAAAAAAGCCTCCTCTTTCCCTCCCCCACCTCCTGCTTAAGGGGAACAAGACTGTTCCACATTGACCATTCATCGTCTGTGGAAGGGGGCCGTCATCAAGCGCCAGTGTGGTCAAGTGCCACGCGCTCAGCCTCTCTTCCGTTAAGCAGATAAAAGGCGGCATCTGTCTTTATTGTGAGAGTAAATCCCCTGCGCTATTGACCGCAGACACTTCACATCTTGATGCAGAGGAGGACGTATAAACGGAGGCCCCTGTCGCTTTGTTCACTCGGGGGAGACGTTATGCAAATCAAACCAACCGTTTGTGATTTCCATCTCTGCAGACAAATCATTTTAGCTTGTTGGTCAAACTGTCACCATACCAACTGGACTTTTGTTCTGAGGTTGGAAAAGTAATAAAACCGCATTGGCTTTCAAATGTTCCAGTGATACCAAAATTTCTTTACTTTTTGTAATGTTTGGAAAACTCCACAAACTTAAACAGGGTTTATGTCTCTTTAGTAAAAGTCGTGTTGTGTGACTGGAAACATGTTCAACCACCAGAAACCACCAAAAAACAGTGTAAGAGGAAGGACAAGCCTTTTGTTATCTAGATAAACCAACAGCGAGGATCAAATGATACTTTATTCAAAGCTCTAGCTGCATTGTGGAGAGGCCTAGAGTAGATTTGCATAAGTCGTTGGGAAATGTTTTTTTATAGAGCAGCATCGTTGTATACAATACAAACCAGAACAATAGCAAATGTTGCAAATAAGAGCCTGTAGTTCACAATGAAACCACTTGTTCAGCTAAAGGTTCAATCATCCTGTCTGTGTCGACGTGTTTCGATGATGATCTGATTCATTTTAATATAAAAAAGTGCTTATTTCCGAATGTTTCAGAAGGTGTAATGAAACTGCTGGAGCAACATAATGAACGTAGGTCACCACAGCCCTGAATGCAAGTCATCACCTTCTGATTTAGCCAAACTATGTCCAAAACCTTTCTCCACGCACGGCTTTCCATTTGCATAGCGGAAAATATAAATCTGCACGCGTCTAGAGGAAGACAATGTGTGCCAAAGACAAATTAGAGCTGAGTTCTGCTTTGTCTTCACCGTAATGTGGAACAGACGCAAGTTTTCCTTTACAAAATATGTTACATCACACAGCTGGCTTATATGGGACACAAAATCTCCGTAATTGTGTACAAGGTAATTTGAATTCCACGCTCCAACACTGGCTGCACTTGACTCATTCCCAGGAAAGTTTCAGATACAGTCATCTGATTTTGAAGCATTGATCTTTGATGCGCTGAGCTGGAGGCCTTTGTTATACAAAAGACTATACAACAAAATGTTGTTTTGGATGCAGGACAGCTGACAGTTTGAGCTGCTAAATTTCACATTTTGCTTTGTTTCTTTCGCAAATTTACAGTCTGTAAACTCTAGAAAAGGACTTTCAAGTTAATCAAAAGCTGTCTGTTGTTCAGAGCCAAGCAGGACTCTGCTACAAATGTGCATCATAGAAACAAAGCCCTTCAGGAATGCAGAAAATAATGTATTGGGTCATTTGTATTGTCTAATATTCTGAAAACATCCTGGTGTCTTAGTGTTGTTTCAGAATAAAAGGTAATAATATTGTTAACTATCAGTCCATGCCTGTTTGAACCTGTTCACCAGACAGCAGCAAGCATGCTGGGTGATTGTGCACAACCCAAGATTATGTTCAGTGACTGGGTTTTTACTTTTACATTCAATGGAAACTACAGCACAGTCTCTTTCAGAGAAAGCTAGCAAATGGTTTAAGCAGACTTTCTTTGTTTTGCTACGTAAAGGCCACATTACCTCCAGTATTGGCTTTGGATATAAATCATAATAGATGTTATTCCAAGGAACACTGGGCTGAAACATAATGTTGTAGCTCCATACTGACAAGGGGAAATTTGATCCCAAGAGCTCCATCATTTTAAACCCCTTTTTGGTATTTTATTTTTGGTATGAGGCATCTTCAGTTTTGTTAGGGTATATTTCCAACCATAAACAACCAAAAGCCGCAGCTTTTTCTCAAAATAATATCCTGTGGATCATGAGAGAACCTCACTTCAGCTTTAGCTTTTTTGTGTAATTGCAATCTAGGAATCCCAGTAGTGCCCCGATTCCTCCAGGGGCCCCCAAGTTTTTCTAATTTGACTCTGCGGAGCAAAGAAAACTACATAAACACACACAAGCTTCTCACATCTCATGTTTACAGCCTCTGCCCGGTACCGTGTAAACCCCCTTTACCCTGCTCCTAAGTTTACGAGGCAGAATTTCAATCGTCTCCCCTTTTCCAAACTCGTAAACAGTGTAATGAGTTTCATTCGCTTCGGCTACGTTGGGCTCAAACCGCCGAGGTGACCGCAGCAGTGTTCATAAAGATCACAGGGAATCCTCAAACACACACATACACACACACACACACACACACACACAAGTTCACTTCTGTTCAGCACATGCCAGCTCTGACTGGTGACTCCTACATTTGGTGCGAATTTCTAGGCCATTAATTTGAGGAACATCACTTCTGAAGGAAACTGCTCGACATTTGTGGTTCCTCTTTCAAACGCTCTCCATTAAAGCCTCTATTAAGCAGCCCACACAGCATAAACCCCCCTAAAATGCTGCAAAGACACATGACAACAACATGCTCTCCTGTCTTTTATTTGAAATAACGTCTGTGGTATGTACATCAAAAAATTCATTCAGTGACAACAAATGCAACATAAAAAGGAAGGATGGTTTACATTACCTTTTCAACTGTCATGCAGTTTGATAAATGAACTTCATGTTGAAATATTTCTACTGTTTATCTGCAGCAGATTTGAAAGTTTTGATCAAATGACAGGTTTACGAGTCAGTGTAAGATTTTGTGAAAAGTGTTGCCACACGTATATTGACAATTAAACGCCGTGGTGGTTAGTTTTCAGTGAGCAGCATGTTGATGGTGGAAGATAAAGCAGACGTTTTTCTTACTTTAGAAAATGTGCAATAAGTCTTTCCTTAGGGGTCACTTATTGGCATTTTCTGGAGCTTTTGATCACATTTTGCAGCTGTTGGGAGTTAGAAACTAGAGAAAACCACAATATAAAGCTGAAAGCAAGTCTGTAGCTCTTGATATATTTTGTTAAACAATTGTTTTCAAATGCTTGTAAATTAATTTTTCCAAAAAAAAAAAAACTCTCTTATTTTCCCCAGTGTCGACATTGCATATGCACCTCTGCCATCACTAGGAGGACAGTGTTCAGTTTGTGACAAACACTACAGCTGTGGAGATTAAACACTATTTAAATGGCTTTCCAGCAACTACAGACATGGAAATTATCAGAGGCAATTTGTGTCTATTTTTAGAGCTGCTTAGGAATCTCAAACAAGAACGTCTGACTTTTAAAACTTCAAATTACTTCACTGTCTGTGAATTTAGATCTGTGAGCATTATCAATGTGGCTGCATGTTTGTTTGTGTTTAATTGAATAACTATTAATTCAGCAGACTGGTATTCTTTGCACACTGTATATTCCCAAGGTTCCAGTCAATGTTTGTTTTATTTGATTTATGCTACTGCCAGAAAATTAGTTTCCACTGTTTTCTTAAGACAGTCTCATATGGCAAACGTTGCAAATACATCTTCTAAGCAAACAAGTGACACAAAAACACACATTTCAGAAGATCAATGTCCAATAAACCCAGTTAATATCTTGAACATGTGACGGACTCTTTGGGGCACCTTCAAAACATTTTAATTTCCAGTCCTATCAAAAACCTTCTTTAAGTTCATCTTTGTTACTGCCTGTCTGTGGAAAACTTAAAATTCCAAACTTCATCCAGATGTTTAATTTGCACATTTTGCCCAGAGGTCAATGTGGCTGAGCAAATCAGCTCTCAAAATGTGTAACTGGCTATTTTCTAAACTTTTCCCAGACTGTTTATTTGTAAACTTTCCAAGCTGTTCTACACATTTCTCCAACTTTTCAGGAGTTTCCACACCTGTTCACAAACTCAGAGTTTTAACAAGTGTGACAGGGCATTTGGGGAACATGGTTGTTTAACTTTTTGTCAGTTTGAATGCTTATTAGTCATCAGGGGAGTAAAATCCCAGCAGCATGGAGGTGAACATGAAACCAGACATCTGAACAATCTGTTTTTCCATTTAGTTTAAAATGTTGGAGTGATGCAACACACACATTTAACCACAAACTTGAGGTGGACCGACTATAAAACTTTGATATGATTCACTTTTACATAACCGTATCATAAAAACTCCCATTCACACAAACAAAGTTACAAAAAAAAAAAAAAAAAACAGGATTAAAAACAGTGAACATTGTACAGCGACCGCATCACCCCTCCCCCTTATTAAACTGTTTTCCCCTGGAAACACTCAGCTAATGTTTTCCAAAACCCTCTCTTGCTCTTTTTCCTGCCTTCATCCCTCCCTCATTTGCTCCGTGCCTCGGGGCCGAAGGGGTCCGATTCATATTGTCTTCATTAAAGCCACTGAGCATCGACCTGGTTTGGAAATGTGGTGAGTGTGTGTGTGTGTGTGTGGGGAGAAGGCTGTCGGCTCCTAAACCACATTCTTTAAATTCCCTGTAAACAAGAGAAAAAGAAATGTGAGCGGTAAGGGGGAAGGTTACATGGGTGAACACACACATGTAGCTACACAAACATCCACACAAACAGGGAGGAAGGGGTCAAACCTGTCACATTAAGTGATACAAGACGAGGCTAAGTACATATATTGGACAGCAGGACAAACCAAACCAAAGATGGAAGCAGCGTGGAGGAGAAACACACTCACTTATGCCAATGAAAATGGAAAATAACATCTGGCTGAGGTAAGCCCTGTTGCTCAGGAGGAAATAAAGCATGCAAAAAAGGAATCGATATGGACATGACAAAATTAAGCAACACTACGAGTTAATTTGCATGAGGACACATATTGGTTTCCACGTTTGACACATACACAAGCTTTTAGACACAATAACTACATTATAAGGCCCAGTCGGTGATTTACTTTATACGTTACACCACAAACAGTGCTCCTTTGTTCATCTGTTGTCATGTTAATTGGCCTGATTAAGCAAAATAAACATGCTGGTGTGTGTGTCACACACACCAGCTCAGCAGCAGATGAATAATTGCCCTGACAAATGTTGAGTTGCACTGACGCAACGAGGTAGGATGTCCTGTTTGCTGGCCATTGTGAAGCTGTCAGTGGACTCCTGTCATGATCTGCCTACAGTGACAACAACATCAGCTTTATCAAGGACCACGCTGGAAAAAATAAACAGTTAATGTAATACTTCCTCCTGATGACTCTGTGTTGGTTTCTGCATTTGTAATGCTGAATGTGGTAGTTTCAAGCCCAGTCAACACAGAAAATATAAATCGATAAATGTGAATTTTCCTCTTGATGGTTATTTTAACTGTAAAATAAGTTGCAACGAGTCGTTTTTACTTTTACACAGCAATGAGTAAACTCAGTGTGTGTGAGGCGTTCAGTGACCATATAGACCGTAGGTCAGTTGTGTTTCAGATGTTCTCATACATACATTCTTTCACACCCACAGGCTTTAGTCCATTTAGACCAAACTCAAGTTCATTTTTCCTTTTGGTGTTGTTTGTTTTGTCTGGTGTGAACACAGTAATCAAACAAAAACAACCAAACCACTGCCTCCAAAAAGAGCAGACTCTGGTGTGGTCCTGGTGAGAAAACGTACCGAAATAAACGGGGACCAAAAAGCTATGAATCACGTGATTTGAGGGCATTGGATTATCTGTAGATTTTACTTTTGTTTGTACACTGCATCGTGGATTAACGTGGATGAGGAGCAATCCTTCATAGACATCGGATGACGATTCAAGTGATAAACAATTTACAGGACGACGAACAACCCCCGCACAGGGTAACCTACATCATAACATTATCTCTCCTAAACATGCAGCAGTCTGCAACACAGGATCTTCTTCCTGCATTTATTTTTGTTGATGTTGACTGGGTTGTGGTTGTTCAGTATATAAACACTTTTCTATGCTTTCTAGGTTTCTCAATATACAGTTCACTACATACGAAGGGTTGAAGGATATGTGCCTACACTTGTTTTTACATGGTTTGGCTTGAACATGCAGATGTATCACGTGAGTGCACAGATATTTTCCGACCAGTGTGACTGAGAGGATGTGTGTGGAAGAATGCGATAAACTGCCCAAATCCAGGGGTCTGAATGTGAAGGAACACTTTTCTTCTTCTTCTTTCTTTGATTGTAAAATGTTCATTACTACCATCTGGAGTCTCAGAAACTACTCATGTTAGCCATACCCAAAAGTACTTAACAGTGTTTATTATTTATATTATTAGCTTTTGTAGTTATTTTGCTTGCGTTGCTAACACAGTTTGTCCTATGTAGTGTAATTACCCCCTCCCACATACTCCTAGCCAGGAATAATTCAAAGTGTCCCACAAAAACACCATTAAAAACAATGGTACACACAGTGAGTCTGATTCTTCATTTTAAAGCCTGTCATAAGTGTTAACTCAGGGCAGTAGTTTCTACTTGATGCTGCAGCTTGTTGCTCTTGCTTGAATGAACGTGTTCAGCACATGTCATCATTATTTTTAAGACTTTCCCTTTGCTTCATTGCATAATTTGTAACAGTTTGTCAACCGCAAATTCGGGCAATAAATCCCAATTACAAAAGCAGTTATGGCTACAAGTGAGTCATATCAGATGCTACGGAAGCCGTCAAATGCAGTTGTGCTGGGGCAAACACATCCAGGGCTGCAGCATTATACTTTAACAAGGTGGAAAAACCATGACAGCCTTAAAGCAGGAAACATGAAAAGAGGAACAGTGGTCACAAATGGACCGTCATCAACAATGATGGAAAAACAGTGTTCAGGATATTTTTCTAAAAGTTTTACAAAACTGACCAAACCCTCACCTCATCAGTTTCACCTCACTGTTATGTTAACTGAAAAATATTGATAAAGAAACAAGAAGTTGCAGGCTCTTTTTGCACATGTACATGACAAAATCTAGTAAAGTGACAGGCGGCCACGAGGGACTCTGATATTTACTGGATGTTAATTCTTCACAGAGTCTGTGGTTGGGTCTCACACTGTCTGTGAGTGTTTGGGGTGGTACTAAGTTATTTTCTGTGTTTGAATGCCTACGTGTCTCCTCTGTTAGAGTGCACAGCTAAGAGTGTGCATTATTATACATGTGTACATTTGCCTGTGTTTATTTTGTTTATGACACATGACAAGCAACTTGTCAGCTATGGGAAAAATTAAGTCGCAAGTGAAGCAGGATGTAAAGACGTTACAACATTTCCCTGCTGACACACACACACACCCACAGATAATATCAAATACAGTCTCACAGAAAGGCTGGCAGTTCACACACATACACACATACTAAGTTCACACTGATGACCTCGACACCACACACACAAACCAGCATCCCCAGGGAAATCATGCTGCCAGAGTCTCATAAACACAGAACTGTGAATACACGAGCAGTCAGACGAACATGCAGAGGATAGTTTAGCTAGTTTAGTTCGTTTAGCCTGCTGGTGCAGTTTGCTTAGTCTGGTGTAAAAAGAGTCATCTGAAACAACCGCACTGAGGCCCCTAAAAAGAGGTGGTCTCAATCCAAGTCATGCTGCAGGATGATTTGTGGACAAATATGGTTTCGTAAGAACGTCCACATAGACATTTAGAAAGATAACTGTGCATGTGATGTACAATACACAGGAGGATGACTAACCTGCAAGGGTTAACCTATATCGTAAATGATCTCTCCCATGTCACACAAACAGCAACAGCAGCACTAGATCTTCCTGTATTTACTTTTTTTTGGCACATCTGTTCAATAAGCAGAGGGGACACTTCTGTGTGATGCATTTTGGTGCACTTGGATTTTTCTCTGTGTGAAACAAAATCACACCAAAATGAAAATACTACAAGTTCACAGATTTCATAAATGGTTTGTACCGGAATAAGCACACTATGCAGTGAAAAAGCAGTACCCTTTGATAGTACTTTTCATCAACATTCAAAACCATGAGGAATGCCAGACATAGCTAGCATTAGCATGCTAGCACTGTTATTACCACTCAAAGGTACAGTAACAGTAAAAGTTAATAAAAAGACTATCAACCATGTGCAAAGCAACATGCTAGCATGTAAGCATTATAGCTTATACATCCCAAATGTTAACAGCCAACTGTTGTTCACATACATATTGTAAATACTTGTTAGCTGGGGCCTTGTTAGCAGGCTACTTTTAGCTAGCTAGCAAACTTTATATTATGCATTGTTTAGAAGAGAGGATAAAGCACAAAGGAGAAAAGGTGAGAAATAAAGGAAGAAAACATAAAAAGAGTATTTACAGTGCTGATATCAGTGCTCAGCTAAATGTAAAAGAAGTTTAGCAGTAGTATGCTAACTTTAGCATTCAGCTAGCTGACCCTAAGTACAGCAACTCAGCAGGTGTTCAGACTTAAAACAGATGTGTTAGACAAGGGATTGTGTTTTTGGGTGCAAGCTGTCCCTGGTACCAGTGAGAATGTAACTAAAGAGCTGTGAAATTGAAAGTTTATCATCAAAGTTTACACCAAAACACTGCACAGCCCTTGTAATATTCCAATACAGGCTTTTACAAGTTGGTAAAGTTATGAAAGCAGAAGTTAGGTAATACTTCATTGCTGAGGTAAACGGTAAAAGAAATATGTCGCCCTGCATTGCATTTTGTCTTTCTTGAGACATCTTTGGTACTTTTCCTGACAGACTGGCCTGTATCTTTTCACATGCAGCTAAGGTCAGTCTGAGCACAGCAGACTGATAGAAATGTTTCTGAGAAAGCATGACAATCTTATTGCTAGTGTAATTACATTTGAGCGCAAGCTTTATCATCTATTTTTTATAATCTGCTCAAAACACATATTGTGTCTAAGGACACTTGGGGCTAATGAGGCACAGGCTGACAAAAGTCTAGATTAATCAAAGATCAGGTGAGTGTGACTACCAGTAAGTCTGTTAAGCAAAATAGTGTCATGCAGTCATAATTTTTGAAGCCATTTGGCTTTATCAGGGCAAAATAAACATTTCCTCCTCTGTTACAGTAAAAGATGTAAGAAGAGCAAAGTCACTTCTCTTTATTTACTGTAATCAATTTTAAAAAAATGTGCTGTGTATAGGTCACCATTTGTTGTTAGTACAAAATGCAATTTCCTCATACAACGCTGCGCTGTGTGCAAATTCTGTGCATGATTATGTGTGTGATGTTTAAACACAGGGATTAGGGACATAACACATACTGATGAAAAAAAGGAAAAACAATTTTTGGAAAGATTCAAATGTTTATGGTCCATTGGTGCGAGTCGACAGAGCAGATGTAGTCATACACACACACATGCAAACATCCAAACTCACACTGCCCAGTTTCTAAGGGAAACAAATGTTTATAAGCAGCACAGCATGTCCAGTGCCATAGAAACACTAATCCACCCCAATGATGTCATGTGGACATGTTTGCCTATAGATGCGTGTGTGTCTCTGTTTTTGCCTTCCCTCATTCTCTGCTCATGTGTACGCATTTGTTGAGTTTGCGGACGTGTACGTCTTTCTTTAATCAGAGACAAAAAGACGCACATTTTTTCTAACATTTAGCATTTACTCACTTCTCATTGAGGTTTCGGTGTCTTGGTTGTTGTGTGGTCTAAAGTGTGTGTGAAAAGTAGTTTCTGACACGACAGAGAGAGCAAAAGTTGGTAGGAGAGGCAGAAAGAAAAGGGAGAAAAATGAGCCTTAAAACAGAAGCGACAGATTGAAACTGACAGAAACTTTGGTGGTAGCAGGAGAAGAAAGGAAAGAGTGGTGGGAGAAAAGCCCCTGGACTCAGATTTAAAACAATGAAAATAAATTGTTGAGCGAGCTGCACAGGATCATCTCGATCCAACTGCAAATACATGCCCTAAAGGACGGGCAAATATTGCCAAGTAAAACATTTTTCTTTGTTTTTGCAAATTGCGATGATTGAAATTCATTTACGAAATCAAATACATTTTGAAAAGTATTATTCTTCCTAGTTTGAAACATCTCTGCCTGAACAAAGAACAAGCGACCTGATAAATAAATACAGCAGCCAAACACACATTTTCTCCGTTTCTCCCCTTCGTCTCTGTATTTCATCTACACTTACTTTTACTCACTCTGTCCATCGTTTCATCCACCCATTCCATCTGTTGCCCCTAATAAAAGCCGTATGACTGGAAACCAGCTAAACCTTCAGCCCTTCCAGTCGTGTGATGATTTAATGCGAACCAACAGACCAAGTGAATTTCTGCAAATAAATTCCTTCTCCATTGATTTGATGGGACGTGGAGTTTTTCAGAACAGAGAACATAATGTTGTTTGGATGAACAGCTCGAACATCCATCACAGTTTTTGTCATTTTCTATAGTACACGGACCTGCTTTGTCTGATTTTATAAAGTTTTAGTTGCTAATTGATACCATGTCCTCTCTTAACATGGATAAAATGTAAGAACACTTTTATCTCTCCATTATGCCTGTTTATTCATGATGAGCTACAGTTGTATACCACCAAAACTGATATTTTCATATGTCCTCCCCGATGAATACATCTGGTAGTGAGAAAGTCTCTTGGTGGATAGTCCTTTACATTTTTCAGACATACACATTCTATGCAAGAAATTATATGAACAATGAAGCAGCAGTTGTTTATGTATTCACAGTGGTAAAAAGCATGAATATCCCCACCCTAACAGTCCTGTCTTATAGTCTGAATAAACCTTAAAAATCCTTCTGGTGAATTATTTATTGTTATTATTTTGGAATTTCAGATGCGATAACAGACGTGAGACGTGATTCTGAATCGTGCTGCAAATTCCCAAAACGAGCAAAGACACACCCCTTAAGGTGGCCCCTAAGGCCCCTAAGGGCCAGCTTAACATCAATATATGAGGATCTGTGTATAACAATGCTTATTATGTAGGGAGTAATGATTGAGTGAAATATAAGACTATTGCTCATTTTTACCATGTGCATGACAAAAGCCCTGCAGAGCCTGACTTGTCTCAACATGAGATAAATGTGTTTTACCAATCCAGAAAGTGTTTCAGAGCAGACAACACCTGATGTAGGAGAAAAAAATTAAAACAAACAATTTGACCTCTCGACCTCTCTGATTTCAATGACAAAAAATGACAGAAAGCCTGTTGGAGGATCTATGACCTGCGACTGAGACCAAGCTTTCTGACACTAGGCAGCACATTTCTCTCCTGAATGCCTTGATAGTCTTGAGATTTCATTGTACCCTGCACAGATTCAAGACACCCTGTGTCAGATGCAGCAAAGCAGCCCCAGAACATAACCGAACCTCCTCCATGTTTCACACTAGGGACAATGTTCTTTTCTTTGTATGCTTCATTTTTGCGTACGTGAAGAGCTGATGTGACCTGCCAAAAAGTTCCAGTCTTGTCTCATCTGTCCAAAGGACATTCTCCCAGAAGCTTTGTGGCTTGTCAATGTGTCAATGTATTTTGGCAAATTCCAGTCTCACCTATATATGATTGGCTTTCAACAGTGGAGTCTTTCTCTGTCTTCTTCCATTAAGTCCACTTTGGCTCAAATAGTGATGTACCTTGACCTTGGAGTTCACCTCTAATCTCTTTCTAAGTTGTTCTGGTTATCATTCACATTATCGGTCTCTTCAATTTGTCATAAATTTTCCTCTTGCAGCCACATCCAGGTAGGTTGACTACAGTCTTGTGGACCTTAAACTTCTAAATAATATGTGCAACTGTAGTCACAGGATGTTCAAGCTGCTTAGAGATGGTCTTATAGCCTTTACCTTTAACATGTTTGTCTACAGTTTTCTGTCTAATCTCCTGAACCAACTCTCTTCTTAAGCTTTCTGTGATCAATGATCAGTGTGGTACACACCATGACACCAAACAGCACAGTGACTTTTCACCCTCTAAATAGGCAGACTGACTGATTACAAGTTTAAAGACCCTGTGATGCTAATTACAGGACATGCTCATTTAACATGTCTGTATGGTCAAATTATTTTCAATATTTTCTAGAGGTACCATTATTTTTGTCCAGGCCAGTTTCATTAGTTTGATTTTTAAAATGCTTCTGTTGAACCACAATTCAAAAGCAATGTCTGATTTTCTTTAGTTAATTTTCAGTAAATTTTTATTTATTATTACTTTTGTCAGTTTCACATTATTTAAGAATGTGAGAATTGTGAGTTTTTCTTTCTTTAACAGAAGGGTACCAACAATTGTGTCAGTGTCTGTACAAGAAGCCTGACTATGCAGCTAAGGTTAACACTTACATAGTTAACAGAAACTATAGCAGCAGATAAATAACTAGAGTGACCAGTTGTTGCCTGATTTCATTCTAAATATCTTTAAAAACCACAGCGTTTTAAGCATCTTTTGTTCAATCATTACCACAGACTGCCATAAATATACTTCATATAACTTCAGTGTGAAATATGTTTCACTAATGGAGTGACATTTGTGAGTCACCAAATCACATCTTTTTCTCCCCAAACCCTGGCTATGTACAGTTTAATGTTCGGAAAATGAACTTTCCCGGTAGACGTACTCGTCGCTCCTTTCCGTTTTAGTGAGTTCCTGACCGCACTTCTTTACAATAATTCTCCTGATGCTCAACTTTTCGCCTACGTTTCACCCTGCAAGAGATCTCCCCTGGGTGCTGCGGGCTGTCAGCACAAAGACCAAAGACTCAGGCTTAACCACATGGATGTAGACGTACACACACTCACAGATGAATATACAAACATAAAGTAGTATATAGAAAAAGAAAGATACAAAAAGAAGAATACCACATGTACCAAGACCCACACTAAGGTGACTAAAGGGCTAAAAGAGTGGAGTCAACAGTACATTCACACACTCACACACATGCAAAAGGATGTTAAAAGCCACAGGGAGGGAAGAAAGGAGAACAAGTCGTGCTTTCATCCCTCCAGACGTATAGCAACATTAATAGACACATGAAACCATACATAAAAGAGCCATGCAGAGACAAAAGGGCTTTGGTTGAGTGAGGGTTCAGACACACACACACACCTGCTTATCCTCCACACCTTCACCCACACAGACAGGTAAACCTGCGCATCCATATCACACACACACTCACACACACACACACACACACACACAAATCCAGGTGAGGAAGAGCTTCGGTTCTGAGGGAGTCAAACAACTGTGGCGATCGCACACCTGGGTGTAAGCACTCCCTC
>OMLM01010697.1:28768-48539 GCA_900302695.1 Helostoma temminkii
TACATTTACCAAAAAAAAAAAAAAAAAAAAAAGGTTTTACTGAATTCCCGGTTTTAGGGATGAAACTTGTGTCTGAGTGTGTGTCCCCCTCTACACCATCTGGCCACACTGGTAGTTGCTGTGTTTTCAATGACTGCTTTTTAATGAGGTCAAAGGCTATTTAGGGCCATTGAACGCCGACGAAGAGAAACAAAAGATACCTTCATCATGGTCAGAACACACACACAAACAGCCGGCCACTCATACCTATTCATTACATCTGATTAAGACGAGGTCCAGAATCAGTGGCTGGAGAGCGGGACCGTGTGTGCATCTGCGAGTGTGTGAATGAGCGAGAATATACGAGCAGGAAAGAGCGATGGTTATTCTGATACACGTGTTTTCTTTCGCAAACATCACGGAAACATTTCCAAAACATGCTCAGTAGGCACATTCATTTATATCTACTGGTCACTGTGACCTAAATACGATGAATAACCACATTAAGTTCCAGTGAAAGTGTTTACATGGTTCACAGTGACCTGATTTTTTGCAATAACCACAGTACAACATGTCGTGTTGGATAATCCTGTTAATGTTGGCCTGCAGGAAGCATCTTAATAGAATCACAAAACAAAAAATCGGAAAACTCTGTTTAAAGGTGAAGAGTGTATTTATGAAATTAATCTTGGTATCATAAGCAACATTGCTGTGGTCACATAACAATGTTGGCTTTCTGGTGCATACATAAGATTCACCACAAAAACCAACAAACTCTATGAGATCGCATTTGTTAATTGGGAATTAATTAACTGATTTTATCAATTGATAATCCACCTAGTGTTTATATGACTGCTACAATACTGTATCATTTAGGAAGCTGTAAACGAAGCACAAAAACATAATTTAATCTAATTAAAATAAATGTTTATTTTCACAGTGTAATGTAATTTTGTAAATAGTATTAAAATCTATTTTATCATGCTATTCTCTCAGCATGAATGTTAACTGACCAACTCCATACACTTTAAATGATAATATGAAAAAGCAACTACATTATAAATTAAACTTTTAGAGGGGCTTTTGTTATCACTTATATAATAAAATACTCTTTGTCCCAGTAGAGAAATGCCTTCATATATTTCACTCTCACCAAATGAAGGAAAGGAAATGAAATAATACAGTAATTTGTCTTTTAACCAAGACTAAAATGAGAAACCTGTTACCAACCAGCTTGGCGTTCTGCAGAGTTAAAAAACCATTGATTAGTATGATGATTTTAGGGCAGACTGCACACTCGCACACTTTTATAAGCTACGATGCATCTGTCCTTTACTGTTTCATTATTATTTTTCCCTTAGAGTTAGATGATGCCAAATACAATATTGCAAATAAAATTCACCCTGCTGCCAAATGAGATGGAAGGAAAGAAGAGCTGGTGGTAGATAGAGCACACAGAGAACAACTGTCAACACTACGACCCTTCTCTTTTCACATATGCACACTCTGACTTACCTGCAGACAAACCCCTTTATTGAGAAGCAGGCGGCCATTTTTGATTAGATGGAGTGACTCAGCAGACAGTGAACACAAGCGGGTGTGTTTTTGTTTTAGCAGCGTGTGTGGGGTGTGTGACACAATGACTGAGCAGATTTGTGTTAATGTGGCAATATGTAAATGTGTGTGAATGTGGCCATAAGAGACAGTGTGTGTGCTGTGATACCTCATGGTCTGGTATCTCAGAGGAAAGCGTCTTTCCCAGCACTGCTGCTGTCAGATAGGTCCAACAACGAGCTGTATTCGCCAGGTTATAACCTCCTGGTGAGAGAGCCACAGACACAAAGGAAGTTAAGTAAAGACAGTTCCATTATTGTGTGGTTACATGCACCATACATGTCACATATTCATGGTTCACAAAAACTACACATGCAAAAGTTCATCTCTCCGCGACTAGTTACCCACAAAGTTTTCAAGAGCTTCTTTATTCAGGGGATCGTGGTCGTTATAGCAAATGTAAGTGTTTCAGTAAGTCTGTTCAGTTACAAGAGATGAAGGAAAAAAGTGTTTTAAAATGTATCCATCTTTGTGTGGTAGTCAAAATGTGATTCATGACAACAGACTGGAAGCTAAGAAGACAAAATGTTAGGTCAGAAAAGCTACCAACTCTCTTCTGCACACAAAAGACTAATAGAAAGAGAAAGAATGAAGGATGAAGAGGATGGACTTCAAATCAAGAGAACCAAGAAAGAGAGGAGGATATAACAGAGAGAAAGTATGTAGGACAGAGAGAGAGGGAGGGAAAGGAAGAGAGGTGGGATTGTAGTTGAGTAAAATGGCTTCATTGTGTTGTATAATTAGTAGCTATCATCTGGCCAAGGGCTGAAGGGTCTGGAACAGAGTACGCTGTGGGTGTGTGAATGTGGGTGTGTGTGTACTGTATGTGTGTGTTTAATTGTGCACAAGTGAGTGAATCACTGAGATTCAAACCGATACAAACACGCGAAGGACATGGTACACTGTCTACCTCTCATTGTGAGTGCTTTAAAAAACCAAGTAGACATGGATATACAAACTGAGACACAAAACACATACAAACCAATACGGAGTCGTACATCTACGCAACACACACTAACAACGTCAGTCAGAATAATAAACACACACATAGCATACCTCCTCCCAGCAGCAGTGTAGGTAGCTGCCACTGCAGGACGTATTGCAGACACTTGCCCACCCCCACAGGAGTCATGTTAAAGGAGCACATAGGGTCTCCCGCCATGGTGTCGGCACCCAGCTGCATCACTACAGCTTCCGGGTTGAACTGTGCCCACACCTCCTGCAGCACGCTGCAAAACACGACAGCAAGAAGGATGCAGTGCGTTTTAATTGACAACAATAGCGTTCAAGTAGTGTCATCCGCATCATGCTGGCTTCTCTCTCAGGTATCACTCTAACTCGCTTAACATCCTAATCTGTTAATTTGATGTAAAACACAACATACTGCAAAACTTGCTGTTTGGTAAAATATAACAGGTCCTGGCTGATTTCACCTTGTTACCTTTGGAAAAATGTCTTTTCAGAGATCCTTAGAGGAAACATGTCTTAGATGTGCATGAAATTCCTTACACTTTATTCAATATCTGTTTTTACCTGGTAAAAATCTGGTAGTATCTGTCATCCTTGATGCCATCCTCCATTGGGACATTTACGGCATACCATCGGCCTTTTCCCAGTCCTGTGTCACTCACGTCACCTGTACCTAGATATACACACACGCATCTAGTTGTCTCACAATATAGGTTATTATATTAAAATATGTCACAAGTTAAACACCTTGTTGGGACAGACCTGGGAAGAAACCAGGAGAGAACTTGTGCAAAGATACAGTCATGACTTTTGATGTGAAGCTAAAGGCATCTTCAACACCTACAGAGAGAGAGAGAGAGAGAGAGAGAGAGGGGAGAAAGATTTTCAGAACGCTTCAGAATTTCAGCCAGATTTTTATCAGTATGGTGAAAATACAATAAACAAGCAAAAAAGGGTGTATTTTAATTGTACACTGCTGTGGGACACAGAGTTTTAGAGACAATTGTGGTGTTTTGTTAGTTTCCTCTTTTTGTGTGTACCATCTCCATGATGCAGGTCGACGTCCACATAGAGGACTCGCTCGTATTTCTCCCTTAGCCTGAGGATTCCCAACACAGCATCATTCACGTAACAGAAACCTGATGCCTCGTCTCTGGAGGAGAAAGAGAGGAGGAAGTGAATGCTTTGAATCTCTGACCTTTAGCTATGGCTCCTCCTTCAGGATATACAGTGTAACTGATCAGGGTAGCAGGCAGTGCCTAGAGACGACTATTTAAAAAGGTGTATATTGTTTAATAAATGAATTAAGATTTTACTTTTGGTCGGTGAACAAAAAAAACAACTTGTTTTATCAATCTTGTTTTAATTTATCCCAGCACAAGCTAAACCTATGTCAAACAACAACAGACTTCATGTACTGTGTTATTAAAAAAACATGTGCTAATGTGTAAACAACATATGAACTTAATGTATGAACTGGTTGTCTTACTTCTTAGCGTGGTGCCACCCCCCAGCCCAGTTGATGGCCACTTCACACTTCTGGTCCAGCAGATACTGGGCTGCTGTCAGTGTAGCACCTCCTACTGCTGCCGCATAGTCAAATATCCCCTCCACCACTGGACAGTCATAACCTGGAGTGAGAGAAACACGGGGAGAGGAGGGCTGAAGAGACATGTCAAGATAAAAAGAAAAAATAAATATTATGTACCCATTTCCAGTCTAAATGATGCATTAAATTACCTTATTTTGGTTTTAAAAGTCATTTAACTTTACAATCATTTGTAAATTCACATGCTAACTCACAAGCCAAAGGTGTACAAGAGATATTAGAAGTTGAACACAAAAAATTCAGGAAAATCAGGAAAAATGTAGGGAGACGAAAATATGGGAGGCACTGTACTTGGGTGTTATCATAATATATAAACAACAGAGTTTGACACAGCAGACAGAGAAAGGTCTGAAATCCAGGAAAAGGTGGAGTACGTAACCTTTGTAGGAAGATGGAGGGATAAAGCAGAGGGAGATGTGTGCAGAATACAAAAGGAGGAAGTGGGATGCATTGAGGACATAAAGAAGAGAAAAGGTGGAAGAGGGTGAGGAAAAGAGGTGGAAGAATGACAGGGAAAATGAAATCGTTCGCAGCATCCAAAAGAAAAAGAAAAAAAAAGAAAAACATGGTGTGAGGCTGACTCATCTCTGGGTAGAAATATATCATAATGACAGATTTTATAAAAATAGTTTGCTGTCTCAACCAAAACAAAAGGACAATGAAGAGGACAGGGAAGCTGTGTGCTGGCAGTTTTAATTTGCAGCAGTGCTATTCAAATGCAGTGCCACACTGCCCTCTGCTGCTAACAAACATACAAAACTACGTTCTGCAGTGGACTTCGCTGTTTCCACTCCACACTTTCAACCCTCTGTTCTGCTTGTCATGTTGTTGAACGCTGTCATCGTTATGTATCTGGTTGAGTTTCTTCAGTTTGCAGCCTTTTCTAAACGCTGCCCATGTGTGTCGATTTGATGAAGACTCAAGTCTAAGTAGTTATACTGAATATGTAACTACCTCACACATACTGCAGTAAAATATGTATTGAAATCATAAGAGAAATCACAGAAGAAAAAACCCAAATGCCTGTTTGAAATTACAAAAATATGTGTTTACTGTAAATGATTCAAATGTACTGTAAACGTTTCACTTGTTCTAACATTGATGCATATAAACCAAAGAGCAGCAAGAATAATTCCAGTGAACGATATAGTGAATAGAACAAGAAGGATTAAAGTGGCAGATTTTAAAATGACACTTTGGTGGATTCTTTACATGAACTAGCAGTAAAAGTTGTAAAATTAACAAATTTTGCTGATAAATGTTTAAAGTTTATTATTGTATTTCTCACCCAGGCCATAGTCTGCTGACTGGGGGTCATCATTGTCTCCATCCTGGCTGATTTTATGAAGATGCTCCAGGTAGGAATCTGTGTGGAACTTGGCCATTTCTTCCATAGTGGCAACCTGAGGCTTCACGACGCTGAAGAAAAGAGGAAAATATCATTTATTTTATTAACATTAATGTTACACGTTGCTTCCACAGTTAGCAAAGTCATATACACGATGGCAGAGTTACTCATTATTCTCACTGATTAATTCACTGAGCTGTAAAATAAAAATACTATATGTGCATAAATCCACACTGATGCAGGGCACTGAATACTAACATGAAACAGTAAACACCGTGATTTTGGGGCCATTTTCTGCAGCTAGGATCAGACTGCTGAAGTTATCATGGTACCTTTTTTATTTTCCCCAATAAGAACATGCACATGTAAGCTTTTATACTGCTTTCCAGCTCATACGCCTCCTTTTAAGACTCGTTTTAACCCGTTTACAGTTATTGTGGCAGCAATTTCCAGCACAAACCAACACGCTCAGTTTTTCTACCTCCATCTGCTTTTTCAGGTGGATTCACTGAAAGCTAAATCAAATTATGAAACATCTCATTCACAGCACTGCTCCTGAAAAGGTCCCTCTGTGTGAACCGATCTTAAAATGTAGCTAGCTGTTAGCACAAAAACAAAAACAACAACTCACCTCATGTGTTCAAGCAAACCATAGGCTTCTATCAGTGAGTGGACCATACTCGCCTGGAAATTGGAAAATATAAACTCCCCGTTAAAACCACACGTCTGACCGATGACTAAACAGAATAAAATAGCTGAACTGATAAATAAAAGCCTGATACTTTGCTCCAAAACGTCCCTCATTCAATCCAACTCACCCGGTTGGGCACTTTGGATAAAGTGTCACAAGTCTCGATGTATTCCGGGCTGTAAACATATGCGACTCTCCGTGTACTGCTGTTGTCATCATCACTGTCTCCTCTACAACTCATTTACGGAGTATAAAAAGACGAATAACTTGTGAGAATAAAGATAAAACTATTTCACAATGAAAAGATGCGAGCGGCGTCCCTCTTGTTCTCAAGTCCGGTGCTACATTGTCAACATCCCCCCGGTAAAGTCTGCTCTCTGCCGTCCTCGTTGCTCGGTTACAGGGAAAACTAAAATTATAGAATGTAAATGATTACACCGATGAAAATGTTTGTACTGTATTTAAATTGCAAAAATTAACTTTAGTTACAGGTGCGATCGAGAGCTGCTTCCTAACGGCCACACAACGTGGGAACCAACGTTCCGCTTCGCACACGGACTTTTTTTTAAGCAGTACACACGCGGGAGCCAGAAGCATTCTGGGATTATTTGTAGTTTTTTATGTTAAAATATCAAATCTTGAAAATATTACAACCGTTACAGCGGATAAATCTAGTAAAACAAATAAACAATAAAAAGAAAACACATGAACTCTGCCTTTTAGCTATATTTTAGCTCGAAATGTTTTATGGTTAAAAACTAATTTAGCAAACCTTAAGAGCATGACAGCTAATTTACATGTATTATTATTTTTTATTCCGTAAACTTAAAAAAAAAAAGAATACATAATATGAATGATATGTTATGAATTATATAAATTATATGTTTTTAATGCTTCCGCTGGTATGAAAAATGTAGCATCTTCCTGCACAGCCTACAAAAAAAGATAATTTTCAAAAGGGTTTGTTTTAATGGTTTGTCTGAATCAGGAAAGAGCTTCCTAAAATAATACATTTCCAGCCAACCAATGTCATTTAATTGTTGCCAGTCTACAGAATATTAGTAAATATTACAAAATCTTTGCTTTATTTGCCACTAAATTCTCAGTTTTCGCTGAGTAGGCTGCTCATTTTTCATCAAAAAATAAAAATTTGAAAAACAAAATTAATATATAGCTTGTTGAAGATAAGCACAAGATGCAGTGATCAAAGGACAGAGAGGATGTCCTACCCAGGACTTTCTATCTGTGTTTAGGATTTGGATCTGTGTTTGGATCCTTAAGCAAAAGTAACAACCCCATTCCCAAAAGTCTGGGACACTGTGTAAAATGATTTGCAAATCTTATAAACCCATATTTTATTCACATCAGAACATTTTAACATTTACCAAAAAAAAAAAAAAACAAACACACACATTCTTGCCTGATATAGGACTCTAGCTGCTCAACAGTCCTGGGTCTTCTTTGACGTATTTTGTGTTGTGTTTGTGTTGTTTTTAAGCCTCTATAACTGCCTCTAAATGTCTATAAATTTTCCTTTTCCTATGAATTAATAAACTCTACCTGAAGCCTGCTGTTGCTATTGTGTGAAAACTGCAGATTTCACCGCAGACAGGGATCTGCAGGAAAGAACAGCGCTTCTGGTTTAAGTTTTTGTATGTTTGTTTGCTTGATTTTGTAGGATTATTGTTTGTTTATTTTTGTAGTTTCATGTTAATTCAATAAAGAGTTGTTTTCACCAGCATTTTATCAAATTAAATGAACAAGGCAACAAAAAGCATTTAAACATAAATACTCAAAAGTAAAAGTTGCTGTTCATGGAACAAACAATATCAAAAGTGATGCTTTATCCCTTATGCTTAACCTAATTGTATGCTGAAAGCACTCACAATTCTGTGAATCTCTTTAATCCATTTATTAGGTCTTATGACTGGAGCACAGGCAAATAGCTGCATACAGTGTGACTGTGACTATAGGCTAAGCAAAGGTCTGACACATTTCCCACACATGCTCTTGATTAGAACTGTAAATAGTTATTTAAATGTGCATATAATGTGGCAAATGTTTGTTTTTATGGAGCCAATAGTGAGTTTTCGCTGAGGAGCAGGAGGCGGCAGTCGACTTAATTCATGAGTGGTTTTTATTTTGAAGGCAGCCCCTCCAAACTTCCGGCTTCCTGTGAGCAACTTACCGCAGCTTCAGGTTACAGCGCTTGATGGACTCACACATGAGCAGCTTTTATGACAGCTAGGCTGCCGGCGGAGCTTCTGACCTGCCTCAATCCTGCTCTCCGAAGAAATGACTCGATGATTTTGTCGAGTTTGCGAGTTAGAAACTGAGCGGAACCGTTGAGTCGCCACCATGAGAAGTAGGAGCAACTCGGGCGTTAAACTGGACAACTATGCTCGGATGGTTCAGCAAACTATCCTGAGACACCAAGTGAGTGTTTAACTGTCGTTTTCCCACAGCTGTCTGGTAAAATTAACAGTTAAATACACGAAAGCAGTGGCTGCTACAAAGCAGCACACACGCTAGTTAGTCCAACATGCAAATGTTTTCATGCGTGCGGGAGGTGAAGCAAGTGACGCTGGGTTTCGCAAGATGTTTTAAACACACGTACAATACACATTAAGTGTGTGTGTGTGTGTGTGTAAAAAGCAACGCCATTAACTTTAGTTTACTCTTCTATAAGCCAGCATTATGTGTGCTCATCTCATTGGGCAGAAATCTGCTGTAATAAGTGAAGGTTTACTAGAATATGTCAGAAAGTGGCTGCAGCATTACTGAGGTCAGGACCCTGTGTACAAACTTCTTCCACATTAAGAAAAGGGGAAACTGTTGCCTTAAAGTCTGAAGTTCACTGTTGTTTAATTATTCTATAACACCAATTATTCACTTCATGTGAAATTAAAATCATGGAAAACTGGTATCTGTACGGGGTATTTACATCCATCCTGCATCAATATTTCCCTCATCTCTAACCAGCCTCCCTGTTTCTGCCGCTAAGAAGCACCCCCATGGCATCCTGCTTGTTGTAAAGGTGCTGAGTGTTTATAGGATTGAAATAGGATATGATTGGTCTGGGTCTGTTGAACCACTGTAGGCACACAGACACTGGTCCAGAGGTTTGGGGTTTCATCTTTCCCTTATATGGCCTCTAAATCTGCAGCACTGTAAAAATGAAAAGATGAAGCTAAGATGGAGCATGAACCTGCACAAAGATGATGTGACCTTTAAATGTGCCCCACTGGCTGCCAGCCAGCCTGCAGTCCTCTTCCAAGTCACTGGTCAGATGGATCACTGCACTAAAATTCAGATCTGCTAACCGTGAGCTGTCTCTGCAAGTCGGGAATCATTGACATTACATTTGATTGAGAATGATGAATGGTCGTAGTCTTTAGTAGGTTATTTGTCACATGGAGGTAATTTTCTTCTGTGCAGTCTGTCACTGTAAAGTTGTGCAACTTTTCCCAAACCCAGTGTGTGTGACATGTCTTTTTGTCAGTGATGAAAATTAATGTTAAAACAGCAGCTGAATGCTGGTGCCTCAGTTGTTTTATAATAAAATTTTTTGTTATTGTTTATTGTTATTGCAGAGTTCAAGAGCTCTAACTGTGTAGTTTCACTTTTCACGTGGGTTTCGTCTTAGTGTCTATTTTGTTGTTGTTGTTGTTATCAAGTTCAGATAAGTACCAATCATGGTGAACTGTCTGACCTGAAGTGAAGCAAGAAGGCACATACTGGCTGTTAATGCAGGTTTATCTAAAGTCACAAAGAGCAGAGTCAAGTTTCAACTAAAAGTTCATCCACTTAAATATTCACAAAAATTGTATTGTTTCAAATGTTCACTCATACAAGCAATAGTTATATATGTTTCATGCAAGTGCAATTCAACTATTTTAATATCTGTTAAACAGTTTGAGTCAAAAACAAAATGTAAAAGTTCTCTGATGTCAAGTCCTCAAGTATAAACAGTTGTTTTTCACAATTTTCCCACATTTTTTTAAACAAAACACATAATTAAGAAAAAATAGACAGATGTACCAATAGAGAAATAGTTGTTAGTTCCAGTCCTACTTTAAGCTTTGTTTTAAATGTTATCACTGATTTTATTTATTTGAGGGGCAGCATGGTGGTGCAGTGGTTGGCAATGATGGATAGGTTTTATGAATTCTCTTTTTTTCTAATTAACGCAGTTCACAGTAAACATACTGATGTTGTTTATGAAGCAGAAATAACCATGCGCACCTTGAAGCAGTTGATCTCTACATTGACCAGTGTGGTGTATTAGCTTGTGTCAGTGACTGACCTGCGACCTTTGACCTGGGTGTGTTGGACAGGATCCAGTAACAGGTCTTCTGCCTGGCAGCCCAGATCAGCCTGATGCTTGGGTCAGAGACAATGTTTACAGCATCGTGTCAGTTTGGGCCCTCAGTCTTGCCTACAGGAAGAATGCTGACAGAGATGAAGACAAGGCCAAGGCCTACGAGCTGGAGCAGGTAGGTAACAATTCATATATTTATTCCTTCAACTTCTCTGTTGCTTCTCTTCTCCAAAAAATCTAACAAATTCTAATGACTACATTAGTTCTTGTCCAAGTGCAGGGTGTGTAGCTCCTCACTTTCTCTCTGCTGATGAAGGGCTCTGTTTTGGTCTCGCGTTTCTCTTCCTGGACACAGAAACATGAGACATGTTGAAAATGTTGACACTTTGTTTTCTCTTCCGTCTCTCTAGAGTGTGGTAAAGCTAATGAGAGGGATTCTGCAGTGCATCATGAGGCAGGTATGTCCTTTTAAATAACTCTTTGGTTCTCCAACAGACACAGTTTTCTTTTGTGCAATACTTTGTTCAGCAACATAAACAAATACTCATATACAGTTTAACATACTGGACAGGTTCAGAGGTAAACACAGGAGTTGGAAGTAAATAAAGCAGAGGTCCATCTAATGTAGTTTTTAGAGCCTCAGATAAATCCTACTGACATTTTACTACCGTTCAGGTAGAGTGGGACATATATTTTTTAAACTGCGCCTATAGTCTGTAACCATGATGTGTCGTTTACATGTGTGCAATGTCCAGTGCAGTGAAATAAGCACTGCAAAAATAATGGCATGATATCTGCTTCTACAGGTGATACAGTGAACGTGGAATATGTATTTATTACAGACACAGAGCAACGTTATCGTTCAGATTGAGTCATGTTTGCTTTCACCAGATAAATGTGAACCTAAGACAAACTCCTGAAGGAAATATCTACTATGTTCACCAGCTAGTAACTAACTTTGACTGTTGTACTTTGTGCTCGTCACATCTTTTTAGCAATACGGAAAGAGAAGTGAATCAAAACAATTAAATTTGTTGTAGTAAAACCAACACTGTGAGTTGAAGAACTAAAAGGAGGAACAATAGAGTCGTGCCGTAATAACAGTATTATTCATCATCCCATTCACAATATTCTTATTCCATATTTTATCCTTTGTTAAAATACAAATATTGATTTTATGAGTTTTAAATAAGAAATGTATTAAATGTACAGCAGAATATGTGGCCACTGACCAAAGTCCTTCACACTGCACACCTGTTTGTTTTTTTGTTTTGTTGTTGTTTTTCCTTGATACCTTAATTAATTATTTCATTTTAATTTGTCGCTGATTTGATATGTTGCTGCTCCACAGCTGGACAAGGTGGAGAAGTTTAAATACAGCAGAAGTACCTCAGACTCGCTCCACGCCAAGTACAACACCCGGACCTGTGCTCCGGTGGTTGGAGACGACCAGTGGGGTCATCTACAAGTCGACGCCACCTCACTCTTCCTGCTCTTCCTCGCTCAGATGACTGCATCAGGTAAGTATGGGGCAGAGTCTCTTAAACTTGTTACAATTTGCACGTGGATGTGACATTTACAGGTACAGAGTGCGTTTTATATCGGGTTTAAACGCTACATGAATTCCTGGAGCATTTGGGGTTTTTCAGATTTAAAATATCTGAGATCAGCTTGATGATTAATTTTGCTGAATCGTGTGATTCTTATTTGTGCATTGCTGAAGGTAGGTAGGTGTTTTTGTTATGTTTCGTAAAACATTGTCTTACGCATCTTCATGTGTCTATAAAAATTCCAGGTCTTCATATTGTTTACACCCAAGATGAAGTGGACGTAATTCAGAATCTGATGTTCTACATTGAGGCAGCTTACAAAGTGGCAGTAAGTGCTCATTCATCCATCCTCAAATGTAGTTTTAGCTGCACTAGATGTAGAGAAAGTGAGTCCTCAGAGACTAAATCCAGGAAATTACCGTAGTCGGTGTTTCAGTTTGAATAATCTGAACACTTTGAGGAACATTTGTCACACTGACTTCTTCTTTTCTGGTTCCCTGCAGGATTATGGAATGTGGGAAAGAGGAGACAAAACCAACCAGGGCATCACTGAGATTAATGCCAGCTCTATTGGCACAGCCAAGGTTAATTCGCACTCAAACATACTGTAAATAAAGCGATATGTATAGTATGTTAATAGTCTCGGGAGAACAGTGTATAAAGGGTACGAGGGGGAGAAACAGCCTGAGTGCTGAATGAGAGCACAGCTTCGCACCTCTGAGGCCAAACAGGTGCCCCAGTAAAACTGGCTGGCACTACGAAAGGTGTCTAGTCACTTGGACGGCATTTACACCGACCTTTAGACGACCCAGACTCTCCAAACTGTCCCAGTATCAGATAGATGACTTTGTTTTGATGCTAAAAGTGCAGAGGCAGAGGTACTGAAATGCCTTTCTGAACGTTTTGTCAGTTGAGTTTTTAGTTAAACAAGAACAGTTTTTTTATTTAATCATCTTTGTCTCAGTATATAGGGAAACTGCTTATGACCCTTTTACATAATGCGGTACTCTCTGTGCCTGACCCAGGACTGTCCTTGGCCGGCAGCAGACCGGTATCAGGTTCTCTGTGGTCTTCTGAGAACGGCCTCTCACTCAGAAATAACACCGTACTCGCAGTACCCAGTCACACATGCGGTTTAATTTAAGACTAGGGAAACAGGCACCACTGCAGGGCACTCCCTGCGCCATTAATTACACCTAGTTATTCATATTTACTAAGTTAAGTTAAACAGAAAGAACTGATTGTAATATACTCTTGTGTATTCTACATACTGTATGCTTATACACAATAATATATTCATGGTGGCAGATATGTTGTCACATCACATAACAGAGAGTTTTCTGTTCTGTTTTCTTTATAGTTCAACTGTTTATCAGCCTGTGAACCAGGATGTTAGGATACTCTTGTTTTTAATTAATGTGACTGCTGTGTGTCGTCCAGGCAGCTCTGGAGGCTTTGGACGACCTCAACTTGTTTGGAGCAAAAGGAGGACCTGGATCTGTGGTTCATGCCTTGGCTGATGACATACAGCACTGCCAGGTACACGCGCATGCATACACACATTGTTTCATAATGGAGTCAACAACACTGTCAGGCGTCGTTTGGAGTCGTTTGTTGGTGAAAACAGCTAGAGGCACTTTGATGTGAGGGTCTGCTCTGCTCTCAAATTTTCCTGAAGACAATGATCCAGTGTCTTATCCTGTGCACTTCAGAGCTTTCAGTGCTTTAAGCTCGCAATCAAAGAAGAGTTTTTGGTGTTTGACCTGTGATAATAGTAGCTTAAACTAAGTGCGTTAATAGTGTCTTACGATCATCTATTCCCTACTTCTCTCCCCTTCTTCTTTCTCCATCACCAGTCCATCCTGACCTCCATGTTACCCAGAGCATCCATTTCTAAAGAAGTGGATGCCGGAGTACTGGCCATCATCTCATATCCTGCCTTCGCTGTCGAGGACATCAGCATTGTCAACATGACCAAGGAGGAGATCATCTCTAAACTGCAGGTGCATAAGCGTTTATTGAAGTAGGAATGATCTAGAAGCTTGACTTTAGTCGCAACATTCTGCACTGTCCCTGAATGCAGCACACCAGAGCTGTAATGTCATTTTTTAACATACTGTGTAGTTACATTTTGTATCTCATGCATTTTAAAGATAATTTTGCCTCTTTGTGTGTTTTCAGGGTCGATACGGCTGCTGCAGGTTCCTCAGAGACGGACACAAAACACCTAAAGAGGTCAGTAGAAATTACAGTAGTCGTGTTTTAATTTGAATAATCTGATCACTTTGAGGAACATTTGTTATATTGACTTCTTCTTTTCTGGTTAGAAAACAAAGAGGTCAGTAAAGATAGATGTTGCCCATTTTTCTCACTCGGTGAGAAAGTGAGGTCGCTTATGCTGAGCAGCTCACACACTGTGAATGTATGTGCTTGAGACTGTTGAAGAAATACTGTAGGCAGAGTTAAAAAGAAATTGAAAAGCAGACAATTATAAAACCTAAAGGCTTTGGTCTTTTCTGCATATGACCACCTGTTCAGAAATAACCTGTACAAAACTGGTGAAACTCACTTAGATTCAAACAATGAACCTGCCTCTCTGCTTTTAATTATAGATGTAAGTGCAGTTGACGACACCACTGATCACAATATTTTATCAGAGACACTGGAACTCACTGGAAATAAAGGAACAGCAATAAAACAAATTTACATTTTAGTTGTCAGAATGATTCCACTTAGTTTTATATGTGTTTCCCAGCTTAGGCAATATTAGGCAACTCTCCATAAATGTTCATTGCTATGCAGGTGACATCCAGATATATTTATCCATGAAACCCAGTGAAACAAACCAATTAGTCAAACTTCAAGTCTGCCTAAAATACACCATGTCCTGGATGTGGTAATCATCTACTTCTAAATCCAGTCATGGCCACTCTGCCTGACCCCTGTCAATCATAGCTAGTATTACATTTAGCCCAAGCTGTCCTCTGTCCACTACAATAGTAACGTGTAAAGCATTAGCAGGGGGACGCCCAAGACATCCAGCAGAGGACAGTTACAAGAGCTCGTCTTGGACTCTTTTTCCTTCTTGCACACATTTTGATTTGATCACTGAACAGGGAGTCTTTTCCCTGCTCCACAGATGAAGATGCTGGCCTGGATGTTGACACATAACCTCCCCCTACCGTGCAGCTGGAGTCTCCCATATGTGATGTTCTTTGTTTACATTTTACTGTTACCTTGGTGCAATTAGTCTGCGTGTCCATAATCAGTTTATATCACTGCCAGCAGAAGTGAATTGACTGATGTTACATGCTAACTGGCTACAAAGTTACAGTAGGTCAACAGGGTTGTCTGTTACTGTACCTGTCTGTGATCATATGATGTGAAGAGAAGTTTATTCTTACAGACTAGATTGTGTAATTATATATTGTTTGCGTACTCATAGGAAGGCAGCTATAAGTTGTTTGAATTGCTTTACTGCTACTGCTGATTGTTTGACTTGTCCTGCTATTGGATAAGTATTGAAAAAAGTATCTAGTCTGTGGTGACTTTGCCAGACCTCAGATATTAATTCAGTTTTGTTTCACTGCGCACTGAGATGCTGCAGTGGACCTCAGTGAGGTACCGAGATCAGTTCAGCTCCAGCTGGTAGAACTAGATCGAGACTGTGAGGAGACATTTGAGGTTGTTTAGTATGATCTGATATTTGTTCTGATATTTATTCAGCACCAATAAAAAAAACACCAAACCGTTCCAATTCACAATTTTATTGTTGCCAATTTGGTTATTTTAATGCATGACTTTAACTAATACAGTGTAGACATGCAAACAGCCCACATAATAAGGACCTCCCCTCAAGCGGGCAAGGAAAAACTCCACTCCAAAAACCTTTAACAGTTAATGAAGGAAGAAACCTTGGGAAGGACCACACAAGAGGGGGCCCCCTTCCTGGGCAGACAGGAACCTGGTGGGCTGCGGAGCAAAGATGAAAAGGGCTGTGTTTATTAAGCTAATCAGAACCACCACTAGTTTGGTCTTATCTTTATATTCCCTAGTGGTACATGTCCCCTGAGAGAGTACTGTGCTCCGGACTTTTACATTTAGCCTGCAGACGTTTCCACCTAATAAGGCGAACTGGATGTGCTACATGAGGGCAAATATGAGTGGAACATGTAACTTCTCCCACATCTAAACTGTTTAAACCGTATGGCCCATAACCCTGTCTGCTAAAGGAGAAAGTGTGGCTATGCTCAAATGTCCTGTTTCCTGCTGGTCTTGCCCTAGCCCTCTCAGACCACAGAACCCTTTTTGATTCAGCCTTCCCAGTTGAAGAATCCCATTCCCTGGTCTTCTCCTGTCCCTGGTCCTTAGCAGTTGCAGACTGTGCCTCAGTCTTCTTAAGTCCTGGAGTCTTGGATGTTGTAGGTCGTGTCTTGGTTTTCCCTGGTTGAAGGACTCTGGGGGTTGTAGGCTGTGTTCTGGTTTTCATGGGACCTGCTACAGCGGCGGGCTGTTTTCTGGTTTTATCTAGACCTGCTACGGCGACGGGCTGTGTTCTGGTTTTAACAGGACCTGCTATGGCGGCGGGCTGTATTCTGGTTCTATCTGGACCTGCTACGGCGGCGGGCTGTGTTCTGGTTCTATCTGGACCTGCTACAGCCATGGAGCAGGCCGTAGCAAGTGCTGAGGTTCTGGTTTTCTCTGCACCTGCTACGGCGGTGGGCTGTGTTCTCGTTTTCTCTCTTTCTGACACGTCTTTCTTCTTTAGTGAATCATTGGTTGATTTAGGACGAACAGCCAGATTTTGTGGAGCAGGTGGGAGGACGGGCTTCTGTGGTATCGCTGCAAATGGTTTCTTGCTCACGTTGGATTCTGGTGCTGGAACGTCCTTAGATTTCAACAATGAGGGTCGCTGGGTCGCAGATGTCTCAGTAGCTCCTTTAGTGACTGGTTGCCTAGGAACCGTCATTGTGGACACTCTACGTGTCTTACTGCTTTGGTCACAGGGAGGTGGTGCAGGCTTCATGTCTCCTTTCACTACAAGGGAAGGTGGTGGTGCCGTCTACCTCTGCTATCTTACCTCCTGGGGATGTGGTGTCGGTCTTGGATGTCTTGACGATGAAACAGGCTTTTGATCTGTTTCTGAAGTTTTCTCTTTTGTTCCTAGTCCCTCTGTGTGACTAGGAACTCTGACAAACAACACCCTACGAGTCTTCACTATCGTAGGAGGTTTTAGATCAGGTGGAGCCACAGTTGCTACACCTGGCTTAGAATAATTAATATCTGATTGAGGTGTGGCAGATTTCTTTCCCACATTTTCTTCCTCGGGAGATGCTGCAGAAGAAAGTAGCGTCTTTAAAGCCTCCTCTGTTGGTGCCCGACGTGGAAAATTTGCAGGTCTCAGCAGATTTCTAAAGAATGTCTTCTCTGGAAAAAACATTATCAAAAAGATTCATGCGAAAAAAAGGAAAACTTTTGAAAATATCATCAATATCAATATCATTTTATGTGTCAAACCGTTTAGGAGTCTGTTGCAATGCTATAAACATTTGTCAATTCAGTTTTACAAAATATATTTGTCTGTTAAATAACAAATAATTTTCCAACTTTTTTTTTTTTTAAGTACAAAATGATAACTTCAGTCCAACAAAATCTAAATAATAGGTAAAATCAACATAATAGGGCATTGATGTAAATTCAAACTTATACATGGTGCATGGGTTTTACATTTCATCATTGTATTTATTAAAACAACAATATTAACCCAAACTTACCCCACAACTCTTGATGGTGGAAGGAAATCAGTTTGGGATCAGTTTAATGACGAGTGTCTCTGAAGTCGATCAGCTCCGACCAATACTTTGCCAGAAAGTCTAGGATGTCAGCTGGCTGTGACAGCAGTGTGGCTCTGGTCATACACTCGATCAAGCTCTTCAGTCTATATGGACATGGCGAATGCGTTGAATTCATTTTTTAAGCTCTCCTGGGAAGTGACTAGTCTCTTTGAAGGAAATGTTCAGACTGTGTAGGTTCTGCAGAATGCTGAGCGGGAATTATCGGCCCCTTCTAGAACGCCTGTGATGTGCGTAGTGATAGAACCTGACAACCGTGTTTAAAAATCATCACACAACACCGTTTTCTTCACAGAAACGTTCAGATTTTATATTTGTGTCTGTGGTGCATAACATTTACAGTTCCTTGCAGTAATGGCCATCCCATGTGTCTGTTAGCACTAATTGCAAAATCCTGCATGAAAGGTATTCACTGGAGTAATTATGTTTTACAATCCACGTTCTTGTGTTTGGACGTTGTGTTATATAGGCAGAAACATGTATCAGCAGAAACTTAAAATTGAATTTGAATATCTTAGAATTTAATTCGACTTGAACAATTGCATTAGTAAACTGAATCTGTAATTTAATTTGAAATTATCTTTGAAAATTGAATTTTAAATTAAATTTATTAGTTGTACAACTGAATCTTATTTAATTAGAATCTGAATGTAACATTTTGAAATTGAAATAATCTGCTCTGAAACTGACTGAAGATTCAACTTTCTATGACCTTGCAAATTGTCAAGTCGTCTTTCAGGTTCAAACCTTGTAATTCAGTTCACCGAGACACACATCCGGGTCACTAAGGAAGAGTGACTCTATCAATGCCTTGACCCTATCAATTTAGGCTGAACTTAGTTCTGGATCTCAGTTACTAGGTTTTGGCTATTTTCTTCTCCTTGTGGAGTGATTTTCTGTTTGTGACTCTAGTTAAGCCTTGTGTTACATTTTCTTCAGTTCTTTTATATAAAATTCTTCTTTCACCAAAACTTGTTTGCCATTGACATTATTATTCTTCTGCGTAACCCAAGTTGTTTCAGCTTCAAGTCACAAACTGATAGCTGGACATACTTCATCATTCTCCTTTCTGGTAGAGTGCAAAATTCATGGTTCCATCAGTTATGGAAAGTCATATAGGTCCAGAAGCCCCAGACCATCACACCACCACCGCCATGTTCAACTGTTGAAATTATGTTCTATGTATGAAATGCTGTGCTATTTTTATGTCATATGTAATAGGACAGACAACTTTAAAAAATGGTCAGCTTTTGTCTTATAAGTCCACAGAATATTTGCCCTAAGGTCTTGAAAATAAGATTTGTTTTGGCAAATGTAAGAGGAGCCTTTGTTCTTTTTGGTCAGCAGTGACTTTCATCTTGGAACTCTCACATTGAGGCCATTTTTGCCTGTTCGCTTTCTTATTGACAAATCACGAATACTGACCTTAACTGAGACAAGTTAAGCCTACAGGTCTGGCCCTGGGCTTGGCAAGTGAAAATGAACCCAGCTTTCCAAAAAAAATGTGCTTGATCACCTTTATGATTTAGCAAGAGTGATTTCACATGGGGCCAGGCAGACTTTTTGTCCTAAATCTTCATTGATAAACTGCATTTTGTGTTTTCTTTGTGTTATATAACAGAACAAAAATAGGAAGGTGGCAAATATTTTTTTACAGCATTGTATGTATTGAAATCAGTTAGCCTTTCAAGGATGGTCATTTTATGGTAGTACATAACATTGAATACACATGATTTCTTAAAGAGAGCACCTCTGCCCCAGACTGTGTTTGTAAAACTAGACCTAAAGCCACATGAGCACCAGACATCATCTGAACAGGAAGAGGAGGTTCTCACCTA
>OMLM01010698.1:0-11357 GCA_900302695.1 Helostoma temminkii
GCTTCATAACGGGGGCCTGTGCAGTCCTTAATTTACCCAGGCAAATGAGGCTGAGCCTAGTTATTTAATTGAAGGCAGGAGCAATGACACACACACACACACACACACACACACACACACACACACACACACACACACACACACAAAGACAGCTGGCATATTTCAATCTTGCATGCAGGCTTCTGTGCACACACAACATCCCTCTGTCCTCTGTACACATAGCACACACACACACATTCACACACAGTCCCCAATAAAATTCCACTGCTCAATTATGTTCACAAATACCCACATACCTCACAGCCCAGCCTGGGACTATAAATCATGGTCTTCTCCAACATCTGGTCTTGAGGATGAGCAAAACAAGCCCATGGGGCAATTGAAAACTAGGGGGGAGGATGAAAAAGGAAGATGGAGAGGTGGAGGCAGGACATTTAACCATGCTGCGGTCGTGCGTGCTTACTTGCTAACAGACATTTTTCTCAATCTGGCCTGTCACACTGTGGAATCTTCTAAGCAAGATTAATCTCTGGTTTAGGATGCAGGTGAATCGCTGTGGCATTTGTCATGTAATAGCAGAAGAAGAAGAAGACATACTAAACAAACACACAGAGCCAAATACGCCCTCTAGGGTGGTGGAATGCAGAGAGAAGAAAAAATGTTCACCACTTTTCTGCTTCAGGAGCTTAAATGATTGACAGGTAGGGTTAATGGTTCTTTATTGAACTGGTGAGCTCTGCTGTAAGGATTTGATCCCCAGTCAATGTGTTTGACCAAGAGATCTCAATTCCAATACCAATTTTACATTAATTGTACTGCAGCTTGGACAGCAGTCTCATTATTCCTAACAACACTAATTTTAGTTTGTTTGTGCCAAATATTGTTAAAAAAAACCCAACAGGCAAACAATGCAGTGAGGGATTTGGTAACCTGTGTATGCATAGTGGGCGAGTCCCCTGCTAGCTGCAAACAATTAGGCGCATCTCAACATGAGACAAGTTAACACCCAAGAATAATGAGCAGGTCAGCTAACAAGTAGCCAGCAGTCCACATCCTGATTAGCAGAGGAGCCAGTGAAAGGGCCACTCACACACTAAGAGCCATTTAGCATAATTAGATATCCAGGGGAGAAAAGTGCTTGGACGAAGGGTCCATCGTTTTAGATCACATCAGCTTGTGAGTGTGTCTTTACAATGTGGAGGAGGGAATAAGGCCAGTAAGCATTAGAAGGGGAAAAAGGAGCTAAATTTAAATTTTCATGTAATTTAACACATCATTGCTATTAAATATATATATATATATTGCAACCCTCTGTGCACTTTCTTAAATAGAGGCCTTCATGTATTCAGTGACTCAGCCTTAGATCCTCAGTTATTATCTTTAATTTTATGCATTCTCTTATGTTTTTATTTATCAATTACTCATTTGTCACAACATGTTACAAAATGGTCAAAAATATCAAGGACAGTCTCCCAGGGTCTGATGTGACATCTGCAAAAACTAAAGGAATTCAATTCACTATCGAGGCTCAAAATAACTTTTTCACTCAATTGTCCAATTGATCAATCGACCGCTTGTTTCAGTCGTTTGTATTTGTGAGGAAAACAGGATGCACATTACTAGACAGCAGTAGCTTGATTCATTAGAGGTCTTTGAACACCACTTCAAAGCCATGATATTGACCTTATTACAGATCAACTCCACATTAGATTTTGGGAGGAAGATAAACATTACAACACTGGCCTCTGTTGGCTGAAATGATCAGTCTTGAAACTCTGACCACACCCAACAGCAGCAGCTGGGCGTGGTTTGGTTTAGCATAGGGCAGCCTAAGTCTTTAAAGAGTAACTTTAAACAGGAAAAGCAGTAAAAGTCTCACTGTCTCAGTTTACTTGAGAGACCACATGCTGATGGGTGGGCCAACCACACCTCTATCTTGACTTAAAGTTAAAAAATGCATCAATAAGCTTGTAAGTATTTTTGTACGCATTGGTGTGTACAATGAATTGCTGCTAGACAATAACCAAAATATCATAATTAAGAATTTGGAAACAATATTTCTGAGGTTTATCACTTGTATCTTACTATAGCATCTAGAACTACAAACACAAGATGGTTTTATATACAGACAGCCAGACAACAATTAACCTGCTTTTATAAGAGAATTTAGTTTGTGGGATAGATGTTAGAATCTACAGAAGATAATTTAGACTGTCAGTGTGTTGGACTTGTTGTGCGGCTTTAAATGAAACCAATTTCTGGACATTGCCGAGTGTAATGCTATTATACTGCTGCAACAACAAAAAAGTAAGTCTAAACTGAGTTAAAACCGTTTAATGTCTTACAAAACCCAATATCACTTTTTAGTGCTACAGCAATTTCTTCTAAGCAGTTTTTTTCAGTGACAGTTATACGAGTTGACCAGTGTTTACTGTTTAAATTTGCTCAATCTGCTCAGTATAGAATATAAATGCTGTAACAGTGCTGTTTTCAACATTAGTAGAATTATTTAATTAATAAATTTTGCTGAGGAGCCTTTCTGTAAGTTCAGCTACTCTCAGTTAGGGGAAAAAGAAAATCATGAAATCTAGGGAAATTGTGCAGAAGGAAAGGGGCTATCAGTTTGGAGAGACAGCAATGTGGGGGGGATTCTAATTGGCTTTGAGTTTCTTGCTGGTTATTTTGTATTCATTCATATTTTTGTTGACATCTGCACTTTTTTTCCTTTTCTGAGCTATGAGTCATCGTGAGCAAAATCCCTGCATTACAAAACAATTATATCAGAAGGCTTCGATAATGCAGCAGGGCTCCTATCTACTGCTGCGATGAGAAATGAAGGAGGAGAGGGTGTCTGGAAGGGAGGGGCAAAGGATTTGAGAAGGTGGTAGAGGAAGGAAGGAAGGAAGGAGGGAGGGAGAGAGGGAGGAGTGCAGGAACAGTATGACTCACAGATCAAAAGAGCCACTTTCCACATTTAAAAAGTTTTGGGTTTTTTTTGCTAAATAATGTCATTCTCTCTTCTGCCTCTTGTTCACGTCACTTTACGTTCAGCAGACCAGCTTTAAGGAAAATGTTTGTGTTGCTGGAGGCTGATGATAATCACTGATTCATCAATGGTTCACATTGTTACTGTGTGATACTCTCGCTCTTTCCCCCATCTTTATATTTCTCCTGATACACAATAATCTGATGTATCAAAGAGTATTTGATATGAATCACTGGTGTGTTCTAATATAAATTTTGCTAATTCATTTCCCTCGTGGATCTATTCACAAAGCCTCTTAAAATCATTGACTGATAATGAAGCTCATTAGTGCATCTTCGTATTCGGGCCTTTTTCCCCTCTGCAGCTTACTTAGTCTTGACAAGCAACACTAACAAGCAGCTGTGGGTCTTATCAAAGATTTTTTTTCTTTGTGCAGAAAACATCAAACTAGGGCTTATTATCTTCACAGCGCTGGAGAACAAGGATTAGAACTGATTGTTAATCATTCAGTGTCTTTTATTAGTGGTATTATCACTTGGTAGAATATGATTTTCAAATTGATGCCACTAATAAAGTATTTTAAATGCTGGCAAATTGTTTCATTAACCGTTTAATTGAATAACCGTCTATATATAGTCATCACATGGTACAAAAGTAATTTTTATTTAAGCAAACCGGCAGCTTCCTATTACACACACTAAGGATGCGAACACGTGAGTGCATTGGTAGAGCTGCCATGAATTGAATTTTGGAAAGAAATCATTGGCTATTACATATCTGTGTCAAAACAGTGTGATATATCTCATTATTAGATGTTCATGCTTTTATTAAGAAATGTGACAAAGCCAGTATTTTGACAGTTTTCTTCATCCTTAATCAGACCTACTTTACATGAAAGCCAGCTGCGGATGTGTACTATTGCATGAACACCGCGGTTGAGCACAAAAATTGTGGCAGAGGCCGAGCATGTACTCACCTGTAAGCTACAAATCAAAAGTTTGGAAACGCTAGGTTTTAAAAGAGAGCGAGTCACATGTAATTATCGAACTGTGTTGTGCTGGTGTAATGTACACAGGCAGTGCAACTAACCTTAAACTCACCTGCAACACTGTGTGACTGTGTTTTTACCACATGACCTCATGTGAGTGGTTCATTTATTTTTTAATGTTCACCTGGATAGGATACCTGCTGCTTAAAAATGTAAAGAACAAAGTTTTTTTTCACATATTCCACTGAATTGCCCTGTGTTGAATGATATTGTATCATATAGCATCTGAAGTCCCTGTACATGCATCTTTAATGTAATGGATCGCTGATTGTATCGAGATCGTATCAGCCTCACATCGGAGATTCCCATCCCTAATACAGTCTGGCTCATTTATTGGGACGATCAGTGCAATATTTACTTTTGTTAGACTGGGGAGAAAGTTTTATCTGACTCGCTGTGGATAAATGCATTTTGGAAGTCATGGCTGCTTCTACACTAATGTGTCCCTGACAACAGTGTTACAGGAAAAATACCAATAGAGGACATAGTGAATATTTTGTCGAGAGCACACCAATGCTCAAAACAAAAAAGAAATAAAGCTGCTGTCGTAACAAGGCTTTTTAAAACAACCTAGCTAAATATAAAGCCCTACAACTTGTAGCGGAAATAGCGCAGCGGTAATAAAACCTGGACACAAGTGGAGACACATATGTGTGTACAGGTGATGTGTCCAGTTGTGATTCGATCACTCAATCCGCTTCTTAATACCAAGTGTAAACACGGCCTCCGGCACTCAAAGTGGTGAAAAGTGTCACCATAGGTCAAAATCGCCAGAAGGCAGTAATGATAACACTTTAAATCAAGGGGCTATGATGTGTCATGTATCTTACGCCGAAACTGTGAAAAGTAGTAATTTTGATTAAGCTGAACATACAGCGTAATCCACAAGTGCAGTTTATGTCTTGTCAGCTGGCAACTAATGAATTCCTGCAACACTCTGTACTAATGAATGTCAATGTGTCCCGAGTTCCAGCGGTGAGCAGGTGTGAAATCTAATGAAACCGCCAAGACACCCTGAGCTAAATATTACGTTGTAAAAATTGTGGTCTTCTCTGAGCTATGTTATGTCTTTGTTTCAGTAGCGGTGTTTCCTGTGATTTCGTTGAGCACAACTGCCAATTACATGTGCTTTATGCCTCCAATATCACATTTTCATTACACAGATGCAAGATGTAATATGGATGTCCTGTCACAGCCGCGCATTAGGCCTTCAAGATCTGCCATACCTAGAGTAGCATTATTTTGAATGGTCAATCACTCCACCATAATTAGATTTTCCCTCAGTTTTGGCCGACATTCTCCCCCAGCTTGACTCTGGGCATTTGTCTGTGGTAATAATATAAAAACAATTCTGTGGCAGCTCAAATTGAGTTTATGCCTTTCTCATTTTTAGTAAAAGAGAAAGGCGGTAACTGAATCAATCCTATCATCTAATGCCATTTCTTTCCAGAGTTGAGATTATGTAATATTTTATTATATAATACTGGACATGACCAATATCTTCAGACAAGGCAGCACTGAGGTGCTCCTCAAGCTAACAGCTGCTCATTACTCTGGGCCTTCGTCTCCTATGTTTTCCTTCTTTGTGTGAAACTTGCTTTCATAAATGTTTGCTTTGAGTTAACTTTCCCTTGGTGTTCGTATTTCCATGCACACCAACTCATACCTGTGTATTTTCCTGCCAGTGACGCTGTCATTTAATTGCCTTTATCTGACACTACTGCAGTGTAAAGGCTTCTCTTTCAGTCATGCTCTGAAAGCTTCAAATGTTTGTGCGACAAAAACAACTTGGGCTAATGATTAGCACCATCTATTAAGTCTTTAAACAAGTCTGCCCTGACCTTTTTGCTTTAACGGATAAATACGCAGTGTAAATCTGCAGCGTCAATGAAGTATTTTGTGGGAGGAAATTATAATTATGAACCATGGTGTTTCTCACAGCCAGACACCTAAGCTGAGTTTCTAACCAAATCCTTTCCCTGCGGTGAGTGGTTTGTGTAGTCTAATTAGAACCAAAGTTATGTTTTCTGCTCTGCGCTTAGTCACTGGTTTATGTTTCTGTACCAAAACAAACAGTGAAGTTTTTTAGAGTTTCTACACACACACACACACACACACACAATACCTCTCCATTACTGAACAACTGTACATCATTTAGACACATTGAACAACATTGAAACCACAGAGAGAAGAGTAAACACACTGATTATTGTAGTACAACAGCAAATGTAGGCTCAGGATGTACTGTATCAGGCTGTATCCCAACTGGTCGATGCAGATGGCCGCCCACCCTGAGCCTGGTTTTGCTCTATTGGTTGTATTGTTGTATTATCATATTCTGTTCATTCTACATTGTAAAATGCCTTGAGGTTACTTTGTTGTGATTTTACACTATATAAATAAACTGACCTGAACCAAACCAGTAACAAAGTCGCTGGCAGCTCCTCCAGTTCCGCCCAAGGACAGATTGCTGAAACATGGTTGAGGACATGGCACCAGAATGCACTATGGAAGTCGGATCCGTGGAGGCCCAACCTGGCAATTTACATGAACTTTAAGCATATGTTGCTGATGTCTTGGTGTCAGCGAGCAAACACCTTCAGAGAGCTTGTGGGGTCTACTATTTTTGTAGTAGAGAAGGACTTACACAATGTTAGGTAAGTGGTTTTTATGTTGATCGGTGTATATGTACCTCTGTATTCTACAGTCACACTGGGGAGATCACAGATTATAAGCATACACAGTTTGCTGGAGGATATGTTTATAAGTCATTTAACTGTCATTTATAGTACAGTTCTTGAACTTGAAGTATGAAATTCAAGTGTTTATATGAAAAGAGATGAAACACCTGTCAAAACCTGCAGAGGAGGATAGGAAGTCAGATTTTTACAATAGTACCAGAAAAGACTGATATGTATGCAAATACATACAGCTCAAATGATGCATTGCAACTTTCTCCCATGGGGAAGGCGGGTGGAGAGCATTACAAAATGCAAAAGATTTTCTCAAAAGACTTGCCAGAATCCCAATCTTTATCTGCAAGTCACCTCTCAAGGAAATCAAAGAATTTCCCTTGGATTTCTGTCAAGTGATGCAAGTGTGTTCATGTGAAATGCAAATTATTTTTTTATTTATTTCTTTAACATCGGAGCTTTGCCAACTACAAACAACTTGTGGAGTAACCAAGAAAGTCTGGATCCCCAGAGCCACAGATTGTGTGTGTGTATTGGATAATGAGAATTCAGGGAGAGTGGAATAAAGCATCAGCATTAGTGGATCTATTTTTGGCAGCAATAAGTCCTGTTTTCAGACAGACTCAGTAACTGATCAGTTATGATAGCAACACACGGCTTCCATACTACATATAAAAATTAAAAACAAAAAAGGCAAGTGAACTCTCTCTCAGAAAGACGTAAAGCTCTATCGTACTAGACTTGATGCAAATGGGAGTCTGCTGGAGAATTAATGAATCCTTTAATTTATGCTGCAACAAACATATGATTATCTTTTTAGGCAGCAAGCTACAGTCTCAGGCTGTAGTGAGGTATATTTCTGCTACTTGGATTTAAATTTTAGATGAACACAGTTCATTCTCTTAATTCAGGTCAAGGCCAGTGCTGGACATTCCCTGCGCTGGTGACCCGCTGTGATGACTTGTGGCAGCATCATCTGCTGCAGCTCATTTACTACCCAGCATCAAAGAGAAAACACCACGACAGCTGCAAGTCCATCCACGACAAACACCCACCCACACTTTCTCACGCACACACACACACAAGTCTATTAAATTAATCTTTGAGCCGAGAACGGGATTCATTAGTGAGACCAACAGTTTGCTCTTCACTAATGCCGATTTTCATGTCTCTTTGATACATCTCCTCTGTTATTCTTCCTGACACTTCACCCACGTAATTGTGATCCCTCAAGGTAGAGAGAATGATATTAGAGTGACAAACGCAATGTTTCCCTCTGTCTATCAACCAGGTGAGATAATGGAGACTAATGGAGACTAATGTGCAACTACCTTTGTAACTTATTGACTTTTGAATTAATGCTAATAAATTAGATTAAAAGTTGAAACAAGCTGCATATGAACTCCAAGGAAAATTGGTGTTCATCCTTGGCAGCGCCAGACTTGAGCCACACAAGAGGCCGCTTCAATCAGCTACAGCACATTTAATGGAGATCAATTTAGACATCCCCGTAGAAAGTATTTGTGCTCACTGAAGGATCAATGACAATTAGAAGCAGAGTTGCCTTGTTCACCTGGTCAGTATTGATAAAAATATTAGCAAACCTAAGAGGATCATGGCTGACGTTGCTTCTAAGTGTATCCCCCTCACTGTTAATCTGTAGGAGTTGTTGTCGTCTCCATTGGGAGTTGGAGAAAACCTAAAGTTGTTAGCATTATTAGTCATTCCAAGGCAACACAAGTGGAGGAAGAAACCAAAATAGTTTACAAAGGTTTCATTTTCCACTGAGCCCACAGTCTCATGAGGTCTGTGCTCTGGTATTGTCACTGAGCTAGTGTTTTTCCAGAAGTGGCTTTTACTGTTCAGTCTTTCTGGGACAAAGAACTGGGGAAGTAACACTACCACCACATGACAGGGTAAACACAGCCCATTGTGCACATGAAGTGAGATGCAGACCCCTCTTTTTCTTGAGGACCTCCACCAAAGTTAACATTTTGATATTAACACTAAAATTAAACCACCCATAGTAACCCTGCAAGCTTACACCAATTTAAAAACATTTTACTTAAAGTGTTTCAGCTCTTTCGTCGGTTGAAATTGTTTTACTGTAAATGCCATGTCAACTAATTTAAATAAATCCAAGCTGTACCTCCTTCTCTCTTCCCAGTAGGTTCTGTGTACCACCGAACAGAGGAGCCAGTATTGTCACTTTATTATCAAACTGTGGAACATTACTATATTATTACATTCTAGTTATCCTTTTATAAAGAACTGAGGACTGCAGGTAGATACTAACATGTAGCTACACCTGTATAAAAGTAAGTGAAGAATGCACAATAAATTAATTGTGTTATAAGAGTGGGTTTATTCATAACTCATGCATTAGCTCAAAACTAATCCTCAAGACCGAAAATGCTTTGACGCCCGTGAAAATGCTTCTCATTCTGACTAATATTTAGTGTTTGCATTATGTCAGCTTCTTTATTTGCCATTTGCACAGATGCAGTTGCACATGTACATAACATATTCTGGCATGGCTCAGTCACTTTTTCAAGGACACGAAATATAACACAACCACAAACAGTGCAGAAAACCTTCTAAGGAAAAGGCAGAGGATATAGAAAATATTTAGCTAGCAGAAAGAAAATGGAATTCGAAGTGACATGAAAATACCCCAGTTGAAAGAAGAGTATTGTTGACCCAGGATAAGACAACATAACCCACTGTGTGAGACAGGATTCACCCAGTGTTTCAGTTGTGCTTTTCCCTTCATGAAGAAAACATCCTCTACACTATTCTTTTCTCCCTGGAATAAAATTCACAGAGAGTCCCAAGGTCTTCATATAAACATTTTTGTTGTGCAGTGAGTGCAACTCCACTCTTAATATCTTGGTGACACTGAGTTGACAGTTTTGTCAAGGAAACTTTTCCGGCAGAAATTCATTTTGCCATTTAGTGATGTCAAGGTTTGCCTCGATGATTCACAAAAGGTTTCAGACTAATTCGTGTAGAAGTTTCACTGAATTGTACTTTACCTCCGAGACTAAAGCAAAGTATTTATCATGCAATGTTTAAAATCAAGGTCACCTCAAGGAAATACTGTAAATTGCAACAGTGGTTTTGTTTCCATCCTTCTCCCTTTTGGCACGTTGTGTTTATCTATTAATATTCAGTGGATGCAAGTACCAAAGTAACACTTTGAGAATATCATTTATGTATTTGTAACAATGCTTTATGTATAGCCAAATGAACAATATACTGTACAATGCAATACAATTCTACAGAATAATATAACATGATTAGGTCTGGAAGTATTTGGGCAGTGGCAGTGAGTTTTTATGATTTTACCTTTATACACAACCACAATAAATTTGAAATAAAACAATCAAGATGTGATCGATCAATGTGATTATTTCAAAAGGTTTCCCAAAAATATGACATTTACCGTTATGGAACTGCAGGCATTTTCTGGGACTCAATTGTATTTGGACAACTGACAAGACGTTAATTGACCAGGTGTGGTCTATTCCCTCATTAGTTCAAGACAAATGAAGTAGATGAAGGTTTGGAGTTGATATCACGTTTTAACTTGGCATTTTGCAGCTGTTTGACTGGAGCTACAAACATGAAATCCAAAAAGAGGGTTTATAACAAGGTTCAAGCAGGAAAGCCAAATTAGACTTTCAACCCTGTTTCAACCCAATAAAGCAGCTTTTCAGTTACTGAAGACAAAACTGAAGGCAGAATGACCCACAAACAAGCAGCCAGTGCAGGTGGCTACAGTGAAGGCGTGGCAAAGCATCTCCAGGGAATTTTGTGATGTTCTTGGGCTCCAGACCTCACTGCAAAGGATTTTCATCCAAATATTAAAAATGATGGTTCTATTTTATATCACTTTGATCAAATACACCTGAGAATGGATTAACTGTGTATAAAATGGCTGTAATTCCTAAAAGGTAAATGCAATATTTTTGTGACACCTTTTAAAGCTAAAAGTCTACTGATGGCATGTTGATTGTTTTATTTCAAATCTCTTATCTGTTGTGTTTCTGTAAATGCCTGCGCTCCTTTACCGCTCTTCCACTAAGACTGCTGCAGTGCTCATTTGGAGCAAGTGCTGAATTTCAAACCAGTTCTTTATGTTTCAAAAGCCACAAAAAATGGCTCTCAACCAGGTTTTGGCCAATTAATCACAGAAAAAAATAACTAATAAAAAACACTTGCCTTGAGGTCTGCAATTAATTTAGATTAATTATTCACAGCATGTAATTAATTAGGTAATTTTTCTAATCTTCCCGGGGTCGGCCAGGGTTTTTCTGTGTGGAGTTTTCATGTTCTTCCTGTGTTTGCGTGGGTTCTCTCCAGACACTCCAGCTTCCTCCCACAGTCCAAAGACATGCAGTCAGGTTAACTGGGGACTCTAAATTGCCCGTAAATCTGAGTGAGAGAGTGAATGGTTGTTTGTCTATATGTGGCCCTGCGATAGACTGGCGACCTGTCCAGGGTGTACCCTGCCTCTCGCCTGTATCACAGCTAGGATAGCCTCCAGCACACCAGTGACCCCTACAGGGACTAACCGGTTCAGAAAATAGATGGATGGATGGAATTTTTCTAATCACTTGACAGCACT
>OMLM01010700.1:7346-20783 GCA_900302695.1 Helostoma temminkii
CCACAGTATTCAACGATAGCAGGATGACTGCAAGTTTAAATAGTTAAAATGTTATTAGAAATTTTATTAGCTATGTGACCTCTTTGTTAGAAAACAACTCTCAGATAATTCAGATTTGTAAAACAGATCAGATACACATATAAACTAACAAAATATTAGCAGTGTACTATATACCTATAATACCTATTTTTCTTCATCTCTTTTGTGAAACAACTGGAACAGCACTTACATGGCTTAGCATTTTCATAGCTCCCTGGATAGCTTCCTCAGCAGGTTTGCAGGGGGAAAACCCTAAAGTGCTAAGAAACACATGCTTGAGCTCAAGCAACAAACAACCTTAGAGGAAAACATAGAACTCATGGGAAATCACAGCAGGAGAATAGAGAATGTAAAGTCATTTAGACTGATTTAAAGAAAAGCAATCAACCAACTGTAGACATGTGCACTGATCTGTATTACCAACAGACAGTCTTACTGGACCCTTCAAAGCCTCATTCTGGAAACAGAACAGAGGAAGTGCTGCTATTTCAGTTCACATGGAGTCAGCAAAGTTTAAATTGTTTAATTTGATTAAATATGCCAATTTATTTGATTTCAGTTGTAATCAAATGAATTCACAACTTGTCCAAATGTCCTCAAGTTGATTGACTGCATTCCCACCAGGTCTGAGGAGGTGGAAGAGAAAACCGTAGGTGCACATAGACATTTTCACAGCAGATATTTTGATTTATTACAGCAGGAAAAGTGGAACTGTAGCTAATACCATAAAAAATGGCTCCCCTCCAATAAAGGTCTCAGTAAATATATTCTAAAGAGGCAGTATCTTTGGAATAGTAATATCTCTCAAAATGGCTCACATGAATGAAAAGCAGACATCATTATTGCTATTTATTACACATTTGCTTTTCTTGTTAAAGCATGTTGTGTGACAACTGATTGACATTAGTCAAGGAACAGGCCACCTACTGCACAGCAGTCATGCAAGACAATACAGTATACTGCCTCGATCAATGTGTCTTCAGCAGAGGCTATTTTTTCCTTCCGACTCCACAATCACTCAGTTAAGTCGCAGTGTATGTCAGAGCATTGTGGTATGTGCACAATGACAGTAGGAGGCCTGGTGTCACAACAACACACAGAGGTGACATGTCATGTCATGGTTTGGTGAGATCTGGACAACAAAGAAGGCATCTGACATATCTGTCCTTTGTTACTGTCCTCCCTGTCAAGGGGATGTTGTGTAGAGATGTAGGACAGAGGAAGGAAGTAGAAATTCACAGATTTAGCTGTTGATTTTATTGCTTCGTTTTGTTGAGTAATAAATCTGCAGCCACTATGTTAAAATTGTTAAAATTATATAATTGTTCATAATGTTGTGATATATGAAGTCTTTGTGTATTACACTGTTACTTTTGATTCAGTACAAAATTACACCCTTGTCATACAAAGTGTGTGGTGCTAGGGGTGCCTGTGTTGGTCGGTCCGCCACTTATTCCACCAGACTAAAATACTGTATATCAGCAACTACTGGATAAAATGCCATGAAATGTTATATATACATTGGTGGTTTCCATACAATGTTGGCTAATGACTTCAGTACTTTTGCTCCAAAGGCCAACAGATGTAAAATATATGTTAAACCTTTTGATGGATTATCACAAAATTTGGTACAGGCATTCATGCACAGAATGGACTGGAGTGAAACATTTCACTTTTCAAGTCAATAAAAATTACTTTGATTTTTGATAAAATAATGATAACCAGTCAGCCTATGCTGTGCTTTGTAATTAGCAAATTTTAATCATCTAACTAAGTTGTTGAACATGGAAAACATTCAACTCACTCTCCTGTGTTAAAATGTGTTTACTTAATTGCAATCACAAATATGTTTTTGTGGGAAATGTAATTGCAACTATATTACATTTCCTGTAAACATAATGACTATATGTACACAGTAAGTCACTTCACACTTTGCTATATCTGTATTAAAATAGAAACAAAAACACAACCTTTCTCTAACCTTAATCAAAGTCCTCTTTCATAAAGCAAACCTCGCACAGGACTCTGGACTCAAACTCAAGTCTTTGGGTTTTCAATCCTGCACATTAAATGCTTCCCTCCATTAAACCCAACCATCTCTTTCTACTGACTTTCCAATAATAAATGTAGTGCTTCATTCATGGTATAACCATATAGCCCTTCTGAGACCTTTACTTTTCACAGACATTTCTATGACTTTAATTGTTTTTTAATTAAGGTTTTATTCAAGTAACATATTTTATATATCTAAGCCAATAAACATACTACTGCTACTGTTGCAGTGATTCACATCTTTGACTATTCAATTTTCTAGTCTCTTTTATACTTGTGCCAAACGTCTGTAGAGGCAAGGAAAAGAAAATAGAAGAAAAAAGCAGAAGACATTACCTCCTATGACTCAAACTCAACCATAAAAGAACTGATTTATTTTCCGGTGAGACACATTTCAGGGTTGTTTGCAGTGACATCAGCCTGAGTATCACATCATGATGTCATCAAGCCAACCACCTTCTCTGTTAGTAAATCAAACACCATCCTTTGTCTAACTAATGAGAACATGGCATATGTTATCCTGGTCAGGCCATCTATTTCTCTTTGCAGATAAAAGAAACGACAGATAAAACTGTCACTGCATCTGAAAAAAACAGACTGAATCAACTTTTTACAAGCACTGCTGCAGCACAATCACATAGTCCTGACAGATTTGGACTACCTGTCCCCTTTAATCCAACATGCTTCCATCACCTTCTGCTAATGCAATATTTGTTAACTATGGCTTTGGTAATTCACCTAAACCTCGGCATGTTTGTCAATGTGGAATGTCTCTGACTATGCATCTGAAGAAAATCACAGCTGTGCTGTAATCAAATCAGCAACATTAAAATTCAGTATGTGTGGCTGGAGGTAACTGTCCTAATATTTAGAGAAAAGAAAAGTTATTTAATGCCCTGAACACATCATAGGCAATAAATGAGTCTGACTGCTCCTCTGTCTTAAATTCAGAGGCTTATTATGAGCAGTCATATATAGTTAACTGTATGAGGTTGGCATAGTGAGGGATTTTGCCTCTGCAAAGTTTTTAAAGGGCCAAATCAAAGTCCAGTCAAGCATTGTCAGCAGAATGAAATTCACAAAACAACCAAAAAAAAGTATAAATTAGGTACACAAATAAGTATTGGAAATTAAAACCTTAAAACCTATACAAACTTCTAAAAACAAAATTGGAATGGAAGAATTTTCAAATTTAAGGAGTGAAAGAAAGAAAGAAGAGTTGTGTGAGGTTGTATTACTACATAGTCCAGTTAGGGAGACTGAACAGGCTTCTGAATATTCAAAAGCTCTCAATGTTGTTTACCTTCTGCAGTACTAATGGCAAGACATACTTTTCTAATACAGTTCTGTTAATAAGTTGTTGTGCATGATTACTTTGTATATTTTTGAGAAACCATATTTGTAATGTTGGATATTAGTTTAACATTGTGAGTAGTAACCTGAGAGACGGTTTAAACACTTTATGTTAATTGGTGTTTTGAGTGTAATTTCTGTTTGTTGGCATGCAGGTTGCTGGGCTGCATTCCTGGCCCTGGCCAACCATCTACACAATTAATACGATAATGGATGTCTTTAAAGCAGGTATATCTTAGTAATATATTGGTAGAGCACATGAAGTTCATACTTAGCACTGCAGGCACACACAAGAACACATGTACTCACAAACCAAGATACAATTTATGCAAATAGATGCATACAGTATACCTTTCTATCAAAGTTCATTAACACTGGAGAATGCTTTGATGAGTCACTACCTCTGCATTATCAATTCTGCTCAATTTCAATGTCTGTTTCATTATTTGGCATCTACCACTGATTTTCTACAGTCTCTCACTTACTCTGAATATAGAGGAGTAGGTAGGATGTGTCAGTACGTCTAACTTGTCAGTCTATTGTGTTGGCAAAGGACTGAAAAAACAATTGGTGGATATCAGGTGTAGAATGGAGTAATTAGAAAGACTGCTTCACATGTGTGCAAGAATGTGTGTTAGAAATGCCATTTTTTTATTGTTGATTACTCTAAATTATATATGTCTACCAGTACTGTACAATATTTGAGTAGAAATGCAACAAACATCCATCCAATATAACTTGTGGGGGTGAGGGAGCCAATCCCAGTTGCCACTGGGCGTGAGGCAGGGTATGTCCTGGACAGGTCACCAGTCTGTCAGACAACTATTCACACTTATGGGCAATTTAGTGTCACCAGTTAACCTGGCTGCATATCTTTGGACTGTGGGAGGAAGCCAGAGGACCCAGAGAAAACCCAGGAAGAGACAGGGAGAACATATAAACTCCACACAGAAAGGCACCTGTCATACTTTGTACTCTGGGTCATGTTTAGGAATCAGAATAAGCAGCTCAATAGGAAGACTTGACAGCACTATGCAGTATACTGTAGACCGACCAGGCCTTATATTATAACTGCATGTACAATCTAATGCAATCCAGTACAACAACTCTGCCATGAATTCACAGGTAAAAGTTTTCAGTTTTTAAGTAGAAATGTAAATCTACATGTGCATTATTAAGATCATTGTGGGTGGTGGAGATGTACTGGAGTATTACATTAAGTGGTGCCTCTAATGTTTTGGCCTCCCTTTTAACATGACGTACTCCAGTACAACTCCACTTCCCACAATGTCCTTAATAATGCACATGTAGTAGAATTATCTCATGTCTGATTTCAACCTAAACACTGGATATTTATAACTTTATAAATTTAGAATTCATGGCAGAGTGGTTTTATTAGATTGCATTAGATTGTACAGGTGGTCATGATGTTTTGCCTGATCGCTGTATATGTATTATGATTTTAGGCCTATAGTGTGCTTTGATCACGTTCATTAAATCATGACGTTTTCAAAGTAGAGATGTTACACTCTTATATGGTATTTCTCAGTGATTTATCTTGTGCACATAATATCAGCAACCCTTCTTGCTTTGTCAGTCAGGTGACAGGCTGTAATCAGTAACACTATGCTACAGATTACAGAAATTAATAATTTTCCACTGTGGCACTGATTTAAGGAGAATGTAGCTGTGCCTTTTAGCTGGCAGCTTTTGATTTCAACACGAGGAAGACAGCACCTAGGGTGAAAATCGAGCATGCTGCCATTTGAGAAAGACTCCTGTGCAGCCAACGTCTGTCAGTCCAGTGAGGGGGATAAATCAAAGGCGTTTCTAAATTTAGCTCTGACATAGAATTAGTGAGACGTTGTGTAGTAGAAAGCAATGGGCTGGTGGTTACTAAGCAACTGGTGCTAGGCAACCTTGTTGGTAAGCATTGATTGTGCTTTAGGAGAAGTTGGAGGGTGGCTGAGGCTGGGGTGTCTTCAAAAGCTAAAAAAAAATCTTGCTGCTTTGAATAATCTGGGTGTTTGCAGTTGCTTTTCAGGGAAAATTGGGTGAATGTGAAGGCTTGGATGGCATAGTGAGCTCTTAATAGCTGTTTTCCTCCAAGATCTGTTAGAACATGGTGTCTCTGACAGAAAATAACTTGTCTCCAAACAGAAAAGAGAATAATAACAGACTTGCCATGATCAAACTGAATGGGTACCTTTAGTAATGGCATTCATCATCTGCTGCTGCGGAACTGATAACGTCATCAATTACCAACTGATTGCTTAAGTGAAGATATGTGCAGCATACTAATGAGTGGGCGAAGCTTTCATTTGGAGATGAGATTCTATCGTTCTCCTGCATATGCCGTATGTTTATGCATGCAAGTGTGCATACATGTTAAGATAAGCTGTGATTCCACAGAGAAACAGATCAAACAACTTATTTGTATGAGTTGTGACAGTGAACGATGAAAAGAACAATGAATGGACTGGCCTCTTTCTAAGATTAGAGCTTGGTGTGTTATGTGTTATGGATTATATTTTTTTAAGTTCAAAATTATTGATAAAGCTGTCAGAGATGTTAAATCGCTTCTTCTGTTAACTGTGAAACAGGTCAAACACATGTCCTAAGGTGTGCAGTATGAAATTGCTTTAAGTATGAAGTGAAGTATAAAATCATTCAAGAACATCATCACTACATTCATACATGATAAGGTGTTTTTCTTCCTTCCTTTAAAATTTACATTATTAGATTCCTTTTTCTTTTTTTTTTTACTGGTATAAACTGACACTTGGACCACTTTCAGCACACAGTAACACTCTTCACTATATTATACACCATTTTCAAACCATTTTCACTATAAGGTACACTAGGCTATGCCTTGACAGCAAACAATAGCTTCCAGGAACCATCAAACCATTAACTTTATGTTTATGTATTTGGATGTCTAACAGCCCCTGTGGTGCTAGTGTTGTGGACGCATAAAGAGTATTTAAAGAGATGTTTTTTTTTACAGTTAGCAGTTTTTATTTATATTGTATTCTCCATAGATATTAGCTCACCAGTGGCTGATCTCCTACAGCTGATGAACTAGGCCACAGTGTGAAGCACTGAACATACAGAACATGCTGGACAATACAACATCAAACCTGTTTGCATCGGTTCATCAACGACCCATCTGTTGCTAATCACACAGGTTTCTTAAAACTTTCCATTGTCTATAATATGATGTCACCCCCTTGTGCTTGGGAGTGTTAAAACAAATAATGCAAAAAACAAAACAAACAAAAAAAACAAAACAAAACACAACAATAGCTTCTACAGTGGATTCATTTTTTGCAGTGACATTTTGCAAGACACATCCTGTTGGTATGACATCCAAACTGATGACTGCTGCTAAAACAAGAAGGCAGAAGGATGTCACCAGTTCATCTGTAAGTGGCTAAATGTAGACAGAATAGTTGCCCCAGTCCTGCTATTTGTAAAGTTTTGGATTTCAGCTTTGATCAGTTTTGCTTTTCATCCATCATTTAGAGGAAAGATAAGAGAGAGAAAGAGATGATGTATGGTTGCTGTCTATCTGACAAGATTTCCAATTGCCTATTTTAGAATTTAAAAGGGGAATAAAAATGAAATGGTCACAACTGTAATGTAAAAAATAGAGTGAATGGGGTCATTTTATTTATCAGAAGCATTTGACTTGTTGCACACACACACACACACACACACACACACACACACACACACACACACACACACAAAACATGAGTGTAGGTACTGTGAGTGTTGTATATGTGGGATTCCATGCCCCAGGAAACTCATTACAGTAAGTGAGCCTCTCATCTGCTGTGAAACAGGCTATTTCCAGCATGGTGGCCGACATGCACAGTGCTGGTTTAGGAGGTCGCTCTGCTGCGCTATCACAAAGAGGTTTTAACTGTGTCCCTATACCTCAAATGAGGTTTGAGGTATAGAGAGTGCAGATAGACTTAGGGGCAGAATTCCATATCCAGAGTTTATTTTAATACACTAAGATATGTTTTTTTACCCATTAGCATGGTGTGGTAGTCTGTTGGTTGCTTAGCTAACATACTGTAGGCCAGCTAAAATATTTTCCAAGGAAAGACAGCTTGTAAAAGCTAACAAAGTTTCTTGGCAAAGTCTATTTTCCATAACTTGCCATTTGATTGCAGTGACTTGCTTTTGTGATGAATATTTTGTGAATGTTTTGTGAAAGCTGGGCAGGCTAGCATTACCAAATAGGAAAAAAATGAGCCCGAGGCCCTTTCAAGCCTATTTTCTATGGGCACATCATCTCATGCTGTGATACACCATTCAATTCATGTTGTTTGACAGTTTTAAAACATTTCTCCAATTGTTGCCAGCCTCTAAAAGAACAGCTGACCTGCCAGTAAACATTCCACTAAGCTATTACTATCAATAAGCTCTCAGATACATTTCTGGAACTGACTGCTGTATTATCCATCGTTTATGCATTACTCATGACAAAAAGAAAAACAACCATTAAAAAGACATCCAAAAAACAACCAAAAACATCAATATATTCTATATAGCTGTTAGCATTATGCACGAAGAGTCATTTATCCTTTCTGTAGAAGACAGAAGATAAAAGAGAAGATAAAACTGTCTAAATGTCACGTCAATAAAACCTGCTCTCGCATTACCCCTAATTCACATTTCCAGCTAAAATCACCTCACCTAGAAGGTACAGGTATGGCATTTTGTCATCATGCAGCACTAAAATAAAACACATTTTAAACAACACAGATTACTCAATAACACATCAAAGTTAACCTTTCCAATGCACGAACCATCCTTCAGTTGTGGTAGCATCATGTATTTGTATTTTTCATTCAGAGCTGTCCAATTTACTAAGCTACTCTTTGTGAAAAAAGGGCTTAATGAAGCTTAACAGAATGTTATGCATCCTTATTAGAGTGAAGGGAAGATCACTAATTTTTCTGCTGATGCACAGCTCTTTGTTTTTGCTCTTTCATCATTAAACCAGGCACCACTACATAGCTCTCAACATACTGTATACACTTGCAATCATTGAGCACTGGTTTCACCTTACAAACTGAACAGTAACACCTGCTCTAAAGTCAGACACATTTTATTTAAGTGTTATTGCTGTGTGCAGTTTCAGGCAACAAAGTGATAGGATAATGGCTGTTTATTTTTACCGTTTTTGCACAGAGTAGGATTTATGGCAAGGTTTAAAGGTTAAAACTCCTTTACTGAAATTCTGAAATTCCTGGTGGCACCAGTAGAAGTCACTGTGAATTTAAATGAGAAAAAAAGAGATAAATGAGAAATGTCAAATATGTAAAATCAACCACACCCACTGTTTCACCTTATCTGTTAACCTGCAGACAATTAAGATGAGTGGTGCAGCCTGTTACATCAGCTAGCTACACCACCCTAGTGATGTAGTGAATCAGTTTGTAGTAAACTGACCTTGATATAGACTTAATATTGATATTGATCATATTGATATTAGACTTGATATTTAGACAGAGAGACATGAATAACAGTGTGTCACTTTCTTTCCTCATCCATGGAAAAGAGGGAATTTGGGCTTTACCGTTTACATGATCTTGTCGTGCAGATTCTTTACAGACAACTGCTATTAGTTGTGACCTATCGAATCCATACATAGCATAACTTTGTATTTAATTTGAGGTTTTTATCCTTTGACCAGATTATTGATCACAACTCTACCTCATCGGGGAAGAATTTATAAAGGTATTCCAAAACCGTATATCCTTTTGAATTGTTACCTGAAATGTATTACTCAATATTTAAAGAATACAGATGATTGATGGCCCTTTTCAGGAATGATCCTATTTTGATGGCTAATATCTCCATTAATATTCTGTAATGGGTTTTACTTTCATGCCAGCAATCACTGTGTCACTGTGTCACATTTTTCAAACGGGGCCCTCATTTTAGAATGTGGCTCTTCTTCTGCCCTTTGTATCATATTTAATTATCTTTCTCCTCCTAATCTAGCAAGGCACACAAGCAAAGACAAAGGTTAGATGCATGTATGCATGCACACACATTACAGAAATGACCTCAATGGCTACTTACTGACATTATAGGACATCGCTTAAAGGCTTATACCAACCCGTTGTCAACATGTGAGAAAATAACAGAATTAAGTGGAGGCACAACTTTCATCTAAAACTAGTAATAAGGCAGTTTGTCATTAACCTCCAGTCTTTTGAGAATTATGTCAAATGGCTCCACCAGATACATGGCCTATTGGATAATTATGTGCCAGAAGCAGTCAATCACCATGTTTTTAATGAATATGACAATGATTAATATCTGTTGTTTTTAACAGAGTGTATTGTGTTGATGCTAAACTGACACTGACATCTTTATTCTTTTGATAGATTTTGTCCAGCCATTATCAGAAGCTGTTGCCTGTAGGCGCAGTGGGTTATACCTGTCTTTTAATGTTTTGTGCTGTGATCAGACATCTTTATTGCCTCCATGACCTGGTATTTCTACCTGAAATTAATCACTGTCGGGTGGAAAAAGGTTTACAAAATATCCAAGGTCAGAAGTCTCAATGCTCTTCTTAAAACTTTTGGGGATGTTTGAAAAATGTATCTAACTCTCTGTTTAAACAATTGAGAAGATTTGTTAAGAATTCTGAGTATTGGAGAAAGATATGATAGATGTGATGTGTTAAGCTATGTATACTATGAAAATGTTGAAATGAAGAATGTAAATGCGACCAAATGTACCAAACAAAAAAAATTATACATTTTAGGGAAGGTCATGACACTGTTTGTAGCCATTGGGCCTCGTTGCAGATTTGTTGATTCTACAGTTGTATAATATTATATGACTAAAATTACAATTATTATCACTAATAATATACCATTATTTTACAAAGCATTATAGTTTTTTGAAATGAAATTATTAATAAACACTACACTAGTCCTTTAATTCACCACAAAACATGTTCCTCAGCCACCATCACAGCATACATATATATACATTTTCTTTTAAAACAGCACTTGTGTATTTGTGGTATTTTATGTCCACCACATATGCTGTGTGTAGAGTTGATCTGCCGTGACATCCCCTAGTTTGCCCTTTTATGGGCACCAGCTGGGTGTTTACCTATGTTAAATACGCTAGAACATGCTTTCAACTAAAGATGACAATGAGATTCACCAACATAAGATTGAAATATCGTTATATTAATAATATTATTTTTATTATAAATAATATGTCGTTTAGAACATGTTATGAATCCAATAGAGTTTTATAGGTCTTTCCTTAAGAACAAATTTAAGAAAATACATTGGGAAAATTTTATTGAATGAGGCCTACTAAGATTAGGTGAGCAGGATTTATTTTCTTTTCTGATGACTCTTGCTTTGCCTTCTGGGTTGCTGAAGAATCTGCTGCAGTGTTTGTCCATCATGTGTTGAAGTGAAACATTGACAAATTAATCAGTTGTTAATTACTATGCATTCAGTCTAAAACAGAGTTTCAAAAACCCCAACCTCTGAAGTGTAAAAGCAGTAAAGCTGCAGTCCTTGTCGGACTCCGGCTGTGCTGTGCTTTACTGTTGCTCTTTCAAACATGAAAAGCTCTGCAGGCTATCTCTTGAAAAATGCCTTTTCAGGACTATGATGTAACAATTTGAAATGGTGCTGAGGTCTTAAAAGTGTTTTTATTTGTTATTATGTCGGCTCAAATGGAAAAAAGGTATGTTTGCATGTAAGTATTCAGGAATGTGTTTTTTGACTCATGCAGGGTCAGCACTGTAGGCAATGTAAGGGTGGGAGGGTGGAAGTTTCTGCTTCACAAATGACTCATCAGTGACCAAGATGTGGGTGCTTTGGCACGTAGGGGGTGTTAAGTCAAGGTGGAGAGGAAAACAATGGAGAAAAAACAGATATAACCAGCTGGAAAGCTAAAGCACAGGAAGGAAGAAAAGGTACAACACATGTAGAGTAACAGAGGGAGAAAAGGTGGTAACAAGTCAAGTCAATTAAATGAAATGCAATTTTAAAAGGGGGAATGTTAACAAGAAACTGTATGAAGGACAGAAAAAGAAACAAATTAGTAGAGATAAAGAATGGAGAAGGACAGTGGACTAGCACATTGGATTTTACATTCAATGCACAAGGTTCTCTTTTTGTTTGCTAGGCAAATCATTTAAGATAAAATTTCCTATGACAGTAGTTATAGCTTGTTAAAGTGGCTGGAGTCAATTTAATTTTAAATAACAAACCTTTAGTCTCTCCCTTTTGTTATGCCCACCCCTCATATACCCAGGACCTCATTTACATGCAGTTAGGTAACCAGGGTACTCAGAGAAACCAGGTAATTTGGGAAATGAGTTTACAGGCACTCAAGAAATCTGGTTACTGGAAATCCACATATACATGCAGCAGATGAGTAATCTGATTTCTCCTCTACCAACTCTACCACTAAACTTGGGCTTAGTTTGGAAACATGGTTCACAGAACTGTATAGAGACAGAAGACACTGCTCCCAGACTGACAAGTGCTGACTGAGAGGCACATGCAGACAGACACAACTCTCCTTTCACAGGACAAACTGTCTGAATTAAACAAATGCAAGGAGAAAAGTATCTTATTTAGATGTCTATAGGGCACTTGTTTGTTTCAGTTTGAGTTTTAAGTTCGGGCTAACGTCATTTTAAACTGAGGCAGCATCACTTCATCACCACAGCATCACATGAGATGATCTAATGTTTCTTCCAGCCCCTCCTGGCTGCTGAAAATAGTAATGATGAGCTTTTGTTATATCACATGTGCTCTTTTAAATAGCTGGTTATAAACTTAGTTATGAGTAGTGGATTGTGCAGAAATACATGGCACAGATTTTTTGGAGAGACAGCTACCTGGGGAAATCAGGTTTCTCAAATTCCCTACCCAGATTAGTGAAGCCAGATTTCCTGTTTAAATAACACTGAAGAAATCAGCTTACTAAGAAAAGCAGGCTGTAACCTGGTTACCTGAGTGTTTCTATCATTTTTTTTGTTTGTTTGTTTTTTCACTGAGAAGTCTGAGTGCAATTCTACTCATGGAAAATTAGGCCTTTTGCATCTCCCAAAATATTACATAACATAAAGCTGATAACATATAAACAAATTTTTATGCCTTCATCTCAGCAGCATCTGCAGTCAGAGCTTTCAGCATCAGCTGAGTCAGGCTGTATATGCAGGCTGTAGATCTGTAGTGCTGAACAGCCTCACCAGCAAGTACATACTGGTAGGGTAAGCCCTGGGGAGGTGACTTGCACCACTTTCTAAAACAAGTTAAACTTTGCTAAAGCCACAGTGCTCTAGTGAGTCTAACACTCATTGTAATCATTGTATTCATATGTCTGGCAGTTAGTTTTCTATATGCAAAAGCTGTAAAAGCAGAGTATTAGCATACAGCTAATTCCTGCAGTGCATTACAGTAAACTTGATTTGTACTGAACTCATAAAAAAACAGCTGAAAATAATCGTCCTTTTGGAGCAGAACTATTTTCACACACACATGCAGCTACAGACCACAGCACTATGAACCACACAGAAAGGCCTTTAATTGTTAATAGCAGAGACATCCTGCAGCATGAGCTTATCACTTAAGTGCCAAAATACATTTCCATTGATTTTTGCAAAAATATACTCGAGAAACTTCCACCATATCCTGATGGTAGGAATCAGAGAATGGCTTCTACTTTAAATGTGCACAATATTGTTTTCATCCAGATATTAAATCTGGATATAAGTCTCATTAGACATCCATCCATCCATTTTCTATACCGCTGAGTCCCTGTAGGGGTCACGGGTGTGCTGGAACCTATCCCAGCTGTCATGGGGCGAGAGGCTTGGACAGGACAGGTCGCCAGTCCATCGCAGGGCTACATACGGACAAACAACCATTCACACTGTAGATCGGAAGAGCACACGTCTGAACTCCAGTCACCCGACCC
>OMLM01010700.1:20803-63299 GCA_900302695.1 Helostoma temminkii
CGGGTGTGCTGGAACCTATCCCAGCTGTCATGGGGCGAGAGGCTTGGACAGGACAGGTCGCCAGTCCATCGCAGGGCTACATACGGACAAACAACCATTCACACTCTCACTTACACCTACGGGCAATTTAAAGTCCCCAGTTAACTTGCATGTCTTTGGACTGTGGGAGGAAGCCGGAGTGCCCGGAGAGAACCCACGCAAACACAGGGAGAACATGCAAACTCCACTCATTAGACATGTTTTTTTAAATTTTAAATTGGAGGTAGGAAACCAAATAATATAAATTCAGTAACAGTAAGGTGAGATGGAGACCAGGAAACCAGTGTAAGGATTTGGCTCCAAACATCAGGCTAGTGCCCTAACCAGAGATAGTCTTTACAGTCAAAAACATCTATGAATTCCTGATGCTTAGAGGATATTTTGATTACGTAAGGGGCTTCACTGACATGAAATTATGCATCTCGTGAGAAAGTAAAAAATAGGGCAACAATAGTCATGAAGACAGATTAAATTACTTGTACTTGGAGAAGCAGCCAAATCAGAGGCAGCTTATTTGAGAATTGCCAATTATTGATTTACCAACTGGATACATATTGAGCTGGTGTGCTGCTTAGAATGCCAGAAAATTAGGCTGAAAGGTGATGAATGAGTGGGCCAGAGTCATTGATGTATTGACTCTTGATACGCACTGTTTTTTTTATTGTTTCTTTTCCTTATTAGATTGTTATAAGAAACTTTAGAAAGCTTTTGTTCTGACCTTCCAGAGCATAGCTTAATCGACAATCACAAGGATGTAGAGTCCTGGGGGGCAGTCTGTGTTGGTGGGCCTTCATCTTAAAGTTGTTACTCTTTTGAATGAACGTGTTAACAGTTACCACATAATATTGTATTTTAACTATAATTTTAGCATTCTGACATTTAAAAACAGATTGATAATAAAACTGACATTTAAAAATCTATACTTTGCTATTCAAAAATAATTAAGTCATGTTGTAGCACCACCTTAAGTTACTAGTACTCACATATGAGAGGGTGTATGTAGTAAGACCACATGTCTGATGTTTTCACATCTGTGTGACATGCGGTGCAAGTTTTGGTTCTCTTGGTTCTGTTATTGCTGATAACTCTCAAGCTTGTAATTTACAGTACTTCGCTCCTTTGGTCTGTACTAAGAGTCCCAAAGTCAAAAATAATTTTAGGATATCCTGTGGGTGACAGGGTCCTCTAGGTAAATAGTGATTGTGTTTTGCAGCATAATATCCATTTGTTGTGATTATGGTATTATTAACCGTTGTAGATGTCTCAGCAACCAGTCTTTATGTGTAGATATACAAAGTAGTAACTTAATATGGGCTCCATAGATCTTTAAGCTGTTGTGTCAGTCTGAACCCAACCAGAGGATGGTTGGTCTGCCTGTTGTTCCTCTTGTTGGCTTTAATTTCTTTTCATATTCTTTTCATGCACAGTAACCAGCAAATGTATGTATTTAGTTTTATACCAGCTGTTGTTCAATTTCACATACATTTCTAGTCTTCTTCACACACTTCATGTCTAGACAGTCAAATTTACAACAAAACCATGTCTGAAAATGTACATTTCCTTCTTCTGCCTGAAGCGATGCACACTGACTGGAAAGAATAAGCCACTGGGATTACTCACTGATTGACAGCTTTAGATAATCATAAACTGGTATGATGGTGCTGTACATTCCTCTGTTCCTGTCTGATTTCTGAGACTGTAGCCCAGTCCCAGACGTGTTCTTTACTGCAGTCCATAATACCGGGATGCTGAAGCACCCAATGCATGACGCATCACTTAAGACAGGCCTGGGAAGGATTAAGGAGCTTAAAACTCCTATGTACTGTTCAAAATAAAGTTGTTCTATTTCCTAACCTTCTTTCCCTTTAATTTTTTCTTTATTTTTATTCTTTATTTCACATTGTATTATTATATATTATGATTACATAATGTACCAAATTACTGAATTTTGTATTTAATTGTGCAATATATATATCAATATAATATGGGTATATTTTTGTGTTTATATATATGTGTGTGTGTGTGTGTGTGTGCAATGGTTTGTGCATATTAACTGGCAGTGGTTACATATTGTTCCTTTGCTCTCCTAAGACCTTTTCTAGTAGACATACTAGACGACTGACCAGGGAATCTGATAACACTTCTGGCTGGTCACTCTATCGGTAACTGAGACCTATTATTTTAGTTGAATAGAGTTTGATTACAAGCATCTATTCACATGTCATGTGGTATTGTGGTGTAGATTTGCTCTGTTTTGGTCATCTAGTGTTATCTTTGTGACCATACTCACATACTAGCTTTCTCACACACACACACACACACACACCTACACACACACCTTTTACAAGTACTTGCCTAGCCAGGCAGCAGCTATTTGGCAATGCCTAACTTTGATGCATTATGAGCATTGCTCCAGAAATACTTGCCTGTCATCAGTAGAAGTAGGAGTAGGGACATGCTCATTTCCATTTACACAAACATATCCATGCATGCATACACAGTCTTAGTCCAGACATCAAAGTGATGAGAGGAGGTCTCATTAAGCCTCCACGGGCCCACACTGTTCAGCAACAGAAGACAAACGGCCAATAAAACATTTAAAAATCTAGGTTACTGGCACACATGAATATCTTATGCAGCTCATTTTCTGTGGGAGGGTGACACAGTGATTTGTAGCTGGGCTAGAGATGTTACTCTGCAGACCATAACCTGATTTCCAACTTCTGCTACATATTCCAGTGCAGAGATGCTGTCTTCTCACCTGTATGACCTCAGGTGGTACGACATTTGTGAGATGGACCTGCACAAACACTGCAGACTTCCATAGATAACTACAATTTCCCATGCTTTACAATGACATCACCAACACTTGATTATTGCAACTTTTTCTTTTTAACCAACCTGAAGAATCAAGGACTACTGATCCTGGAAGTGTTTTTTTTTTAGGCAAACCTGAATTTTTTTCATTTTTCATTTCATTACATCTTCACGTACTCTTAATCAATAACACATATACTAATATTTAGACATCTTAACAAATCTCACAAGTATTTCTTTACTATGACAGCAATATTATTCGAACAGACCTTGTGGTTGCAGAGATATACTATTATTACTATTATTATGGGTATGTGCTTTTCGAGCAATGACCTAAAAATAGGCTTAGGGCTCAAAAGGTTAAGCCTGCAATATATTACTAATAAAAGTCTTTGAATACTGCAGATAATAGCATAATAGAATGACAGCTAACACACAGACATGTCAGGTCAAACTATAACCCTTTATATCTGTTTAAACCTTTTACAGCAACATGTGCACTCAGAGTTAAATTAAGTCAGGGGAGCCTTTTCCTACAATCCCCTCTTTCTTTGGAATAAAATGTTGAAATCCAAAGCTTAAAACTCATTTGTGCACGTTAACTTTTAGTTAGAGGCTTATTGTTGGGCTTCTGCATCTGCTTTTGTTTCTTCTTCTACTATGTGTCAGTCTGTTAAATGTAGTACGTCACTGATGTATTGAGGAGAACTGGACACCTGATTGCAAAATGGTGCCTAACTTTAAAAGGTTACTCAGCACCACATGATCTGAAAATAATCTTCATTCCTTCAGACTGGACCCACATAAACTACCTAAATGATAAGTATGCTTCTGCATTTTGAGCATGTTTTCTATTCTCCTCCTATGCTGTTTTTTCCCTATCCAAAAACAAGATCAATTTCAACATCCAAATGAGTGTCTAGTTCATTTAATTACACCCATCTCATTGTATAGTTAATGAAAATTTGATTTTGCCATGATTCAGCTTTGATTTTTTTTTTTGACTGTGTTGATGTTTCAGTAGTGCTTTTTAATAATTAACTACTTTCAGCTGTCCAGGGAGACTTTGGTTTGTTTAATTTCACTGTAAATATATTTTAAATATATGCGATTATTTACCAGAATGTCCTAACGGAGCTGAAAATGTTCATGTTAACAATCAGAGGTGTGGTGCTGTTAAGTACTGAAGTTCACCTATAATGCATACTCATGTGTGCTAGTTCTGACTTGTTTTGAGGGCTATGTAAACACTGTGGCTATGGTAGAGGATTCCGTACATTAATCATAAATATGACCACACAATTTCAACGTTAGTTGACTGTATGAAGAACAATGACACATTGAATAAAGCCTTTCCACCTGAGTATACAAAGTATATTTTAATTATGGGAGATTTTAACATTGATGTGAAAAAGGCCTCAGATGGACTGAGTAAATATTTTATGATGATTAATGATTCATTAGGATTCACCCAGTTTGTGCATGCAACAACTCATTGCAATGGCAACACCCTTTACTTAATCCGAGGAATAGTGATTTCTAATGTGACCGTGTCTCCTATTACATCACTGATGCCAGATCACTTTCTTATCAAATTTGAAGCATTATTAGCTTCTCTTTGGAGTAAAGGTACAGATGTCTTTTCCACGCGACATGTTGGTCCATCAACTTTAAACTCTCTCAGAGAACCCTCAGAGATCACCAACAGCTCTGACTTCACTGACTGTTATATCAGATTCTGCTGATAATTATACCAGTGACTTGAATATAGTCTTTTCTAGTCTCCTGGATTCAGTTGTACCTCTTATTACCAAAACCAAAAGTTTAATGAGTAGTTTAAGTTTAATTGCTGCAGAAACCCATGCTCTTAAACAGACCTTCAGGAGACTGAAACTTAAGTGGCGAACTTTAAAGTCTGAATCTCTTCACCTTCACTGGCATGAAGAGTGCAAAACCAACTTATTACTCTCATTTAATTATTCACCATAAAAATAATCCAAGAATTTCTTTGACAAAGTTGCCAAAATCACTCAAAAGAGTCCTGCAGGGTTTGTACTTGGCCCTCTTCTCTGTCATTTCCACTGCAACTGATGATCATCCTGAGATTACTAAACTGGAGTTCTGCTTGGCTGATTTGAAAAGCTGGATGTCACATAATTTTTTACCCCTGAATTCAGATAAAATGGAAATGTTAGCTATTGGTCTGATCCAACACTGTCACCAGTTTGATTGGTTAACCATAACTCTTGACAACTGTGTGACTTCTCAGAACTTTACTGCCAGAAACAGGAGTTACATTTGACCCCTTCCTGTCTGTCTTTCTGCACATCAAGATATCTCTAAAATTGCTTTCTTTTACCTATGTAACACTGCTAAAATCTTTTTGTCCACAGCAGATACAGAGATTTTCATTTATGCCTTTGTGTCATCTAGACTGGATTATTGTAATGTTCTGTTCTCAGACTTGTCACAAGCTTGTACTTGTACTTAAAGTCTTCAAATGGTCCAGAATGCTGCAACATGACTTAAAGGCATCAAGGTGGTACTGATGTCTTATGGAATTTTAAATAGATGCACTCCTTCTGATCTTCATATGCACCCCCCTCTCAAAATGCAAAGCTCTTGTCTGTCCCTAGGGTTAAAAACAAGTTAGTGGTGACAGGTCCTTTTTCTGTTCCGTTCCCTTAACCCTCTACTATTTTTCTCTCCCAAGCACATAAGCAGACAGGCTGTTTGCCTAAAGGCTCTCTAAAATTTCTTAAATATGAGTAGTGGCTTGAGATGACTCTTTTGTGATTTGGTGCTATATAAAGAAAGTTGACTTGAATTTAATTGAATCTGTATCACTTCAGATGTGCAGAGAGCAGGCCAGCCTGTGACCCATATGTCCTGATCAGGCCAGAAGTTATTGACAGCACTGGCCAGTGTAGCTGTGCACTTTCATTTAAAACAATTAATCAATGACACCACATTCTTGATTTTAATTAGACAGATACCCCCTTGGATACTTGGACCGGTGTATGTCATCTGTTGTACTTTTGGTTGTAAAGTTGTACTAACACAGACTGGCCACTAAGGCAAATTTGCCTCACAGCCTAATTTTTTTGCTGGAGACTATAAATCACATCAACATGCTTTGTTGATGTAATACTATAAACATTTTGAAAACTACTGCATCTTCCTGACCTGTTGTTTGTTCCCTGTAGCACACACAAGATATAGTATGCGACCATCTATGTCATCTCCCTCTCTCTACCAACAATCTCTGTCCAGCCTTCTCTTTACATTTCAGCTCCCTGTACTGGCAGACCTTTCTCTGTATTGGACCGGCTGCCATAGGTCATCTTTCTCTGCTGCCTCTGGTGCCTAATTTACAGATATTTTGCATTTAGAGCGTCCTCCTCCTCCGGCCGCTCTCATCTCTCTCTTCCAGTTGTATCTATTTTGTCCTTGTCACCGTCTGTTTTCTGTCATCTTTCTAGGTCGTCGTGGCCGAGAGAAGGTCAGGTCTATTTGGTAACACCTGGACACAGCTTGACATTCTCCTGGATAATATTTTGATATACTATACATTTTAATAATTTGCAGTTAGGTGTGTTGCAATAGTGATGGACTGGTTAGCTGTCCAGGTTGTACCCTGCCTCTCGCCCATATGACAGCTGGGATAGGCTCCAGTATGCCTGTGATCCCTACTAAGTGGTTCAGAAAATGGATGGATATTCTAGATTTTTAAATTTTTTTTTGTTTTTTATTTTTTAAGCTTTCCAAACCTGCTTGGGCCAATGTGAAAAAGCAATTGCCCCCTAAACCTGATAACTGGTTGTGCCACACTTGGTGGCAACAACTGGAATCAAACATTTGTGTTAACTGGCAATCAGTCTTTCACATCGCTGTGCAGGATTTTTGGCCCACTCTTCCTTGCGGATTGTTTTAATTCAGGCACATTACAGTATTTTTGAGCATGAACAGTCTGTTTAAGTTTTTGCCACAGCACCTTAGTCTAATATAAATCCAGACTTTGATTGCGCCACTCCAAACATTTTTATTTATTTATTTGAGCCAATTCAGAGGTGGACTTGCTGTTCTGTTCTGGATCATTGTCCTGCTGCATAACTCATGTGCAGTTGAGGTCACAAGCTGGACGTTCTCCTTCAGGATCTTTTGGTGCAGAAGTGCAGAGTTCAGAGTGCAGAGAATTCATGGTTTCATCACTTTACCACTGCCATGTTTGACTTTTGATATGATGTTACTGTTTATGAAAGGCTGTGTTACCTTTACGTCAGATGTAACTGGATGCACACCTGCCAAAAAGTTTAACTCGTGTCTTATCAGTCTACAAAATATTGTGTCAGGGATTTAAAAGATGTTGGACCCAAATGCACACAAGCAGACTCAGAAATGAGTATCAGAGGGTGAACTTGTATTAATGAAACTGAAGAGAAAAATGAGTGAGTAGCTGGGGGCAGGGAGGAGCCAGGTGAATGCAGTGGAAAACAGACAGGAGGCAAAGAAACAAAAACATAAGACCCAAACTCCTGACAATTTGTCCAAAAGATGTTTTTCGGCAAATGTGAGACAAGCCTTTGTGTTCTTTCTCAGCAGTAGCTTTTGCCCATTTTTGCCCAGTCGCTTTCTTATTGTTGCATCATGAATACTGACCTTAACTGAGGCCTGCAGTTCTTTCTATGTTTTTGTGGGTTCTTATATGACCTGTGTGAGTTGTTGTTGTGCTTTTAGAGTAATTTTGGTTGGTTGGTTGGGAAGGTTCACCACTGTTTGAAGTTTTCTCCATTCATGGATAATGTCTTTCACCATGGTTCGTTGGAGTCCCATAAACCTTAGAAATGACTTTGAAACCCTTTCAAGACTGATACATGTCAATTACTTTGTTTCTTGAATTTCTTTAGATTGTGGCCTGGTGTGTTGCTTTTTGACTTCTTTTAGTGAGCTTCACTTTGTCAGACAGCTTCTAATACAGCCAGGCTCATTTGGACTTCTTTTTTTATTTTCCCTAAATAAATTAAATCATCATTTAAATTGATTTTGTTTGATGATCTGAATCATTTAAGAGTGACAAATGTGCCAAAAACAAACAACAACAACAACAACAACAACAAAAAAAATCAGGAAGGGGCCAGATACTTTTTCACAGCTCTGTAGTTCTATAGGGACATTACAACAGATGTGCAGATCCAGTTGTTCTAAATATAATCTTGTTAAAAACTCATCCATGATCTTAATGGAAACAAGAAATTTAAATTGGTTCTGCAGCTTCAGTCATTTAGAAGGAATCGTTGCAAACAATCCTGAGGGCAGCTTTAACATGGTAATGTTGTTTACCTGGCAATCAATCATTTGTGAGTGAACCAGGACCAATCTGTTAGCACTGGTCTTTTCTCCTCCCCTCTGAGACTTTTTCACCAACATCATTCACTGCTGTGGATGAACAGTGCGTTTCAGGCTCTAGTCACAGTGTTTGGTTGAAGGACACATGGGTGTCTTTCACTACAATTGGTATTAAAAAAATTTCCACACAGACACAAGGAAATGTTTTTGCCTAAGAGCAATAAATGCAATTCTATCAGTCACAGAATTTATATAGATGTGGGCCATACATTTTAGAACAAAATGCTTTTATTCATGCAATTAAAGTCAAGGCTAGAACCAGATGTAGGGTCAGTTTATTAAACATCTTGAAGCAGCAGTTCTTTCCACCAAACAACACAATTGTGGATACAGTGTTTCAGTATAAGTGATTGGATAGTGAATCCAAGCAGCCACAAAGATTTACTTGCTGATCCAATTTAGACATGTCTCATGAATCAGTGATGAATGGAGGCTTAGTGGGTATTGTACTGCAAGAATCTTATTGAAGGGTGGGAGGAAATGGCTGGTCTTTCAGATAATGTCCTTGGAGGCACGTTTGACAGGCATGTGAATAACAACATTCATTTGAACTTTTATGGTAACAACTCATTACAGCCATGCCCTAAAAGGCACAGCACCACTTACAAGTAAGAATATGTTTTTAGGATCTGTAGTATAGTATACTGTATATAATGTGCGCATATTTACAACTGTGTCAGTGTGGAATTTGCATCTTATGTAAGGCATTATACTGATATATTGTAGCCTTTAGCATTCACAAATCCCAGATTATATTCCCTGCAACAATATTACAAATTATTACACTTCCTGTACTACTTATCACTGTCTTCAGCATATGAAGTCATTCAGCATGCCCCCTTATTCTTTTGCTCTCCCTCTGCTGTGTTTTCAATGTCCTTGCATACATCAGTGTCAGTTGCCCTCCTGCCGGCTTCTGATTTATGAATCCTGTCCTGGTCTGTCATTACTGCCTCCAGAAGGGAGCACTGATGAACCAATATGTCGCGTCTGTCAGCAGGAGAATTGCCCCGTGTCCACAGACATCATGGATATTCCTGTGACAACCTTTGGCCTGCAGCATCTCAGATTTAGATGGCACAAAATTATATATCAAAATATTACAAGAAAATCTGGGTTATTTTATTAATCTTTAGACCCACATAAAAACATTGCAAAGCTATAGTCATACATCTTTTTGTCTAGTCCCTGTGAAGTAATACAACCCTGTTCAACAAAAGCATGTGGAACAGGTGGCATGTCGCTCTCTCTATCTGTGTCTCTTGCACAGACATTTTCCCCTACCAGCTGCCGATCTCAACCATCATCCCCAGGGCAGTGGGCATTAAGACAAAGGTCGACCTGAAGTCTAAAAATACAGCAAGCTATATCAATTTCTGGTGCTTCTTTAATAACAATAACCAAGGGCGTGACACAGTAATTATCACAAGCTCCAGGGCAAAGCTGTAGACAGACACTGCACACAGCACAGGTCATGTTTGGAAAAGGACAGCGTGCAAAGCTCTCTATAGACTTGTTTTGTCTATCTATTATAATCAATGCCTGGCACTCATACCTCCTCTAAGAATATATTTCTTAGAGGAGCCATTACTGTTAACACAGGTCATTTTCTGTCTGAAAATTGCTCCTCTGAAGTCGGGATAACATTTTCATAGTATTTGATTTTGCTCACTCACTTCTCTGTCAAAACAAAAACTCCTGTGTCTTCTCCCCACTTTATGTACAATTATCCTGTCTTGTTTATCCCCAAGTGAACTGAAGTATTAGACTTGAAAGGTGGTCATTTGTGAGGGCAGCGTCTGCTCACACCCATCAGTCTTCTCTTTTCATGTCAGCATGCTTGTGTTAATGCTACCCAGTTTCCTCTTAAGGGTCGTGGGGGCGCTGGAGCCAATCCCAGCTGTTACTGAGCAAGAGAATATATTAGTTTTAGATTTATGCACAACATTGTTGAGTGGAGTTCACTTCAGGCAGCACAATCCAGGTAAACTATATTAGCTGGCTTTTTGTTGCCTGGAGGTTCTTGTTCTGCCTGTAACTTTTCCTTAAAAACCTCTGACATCATTTAGATCCTCTATTTATTTAAAATATTGGGTGCACTTACAGTATATTTTCATTTTTGCAATGGGCAACCAAAAGCTGCCTAAGGTGAGAACCAAAACTACACCTGCCCTAGAGAACCCAGCTCCATCAGCACTGATAAACTATTCATCGACTAACCAAACCCCAGCATGGAATGGAAGCGACAGATAGCCCTGGATCTGGTGTCATCACGTCAGCTTGCATTCACAGGTCCACACAAGTTACAAAAGACATTACACAAAGACACAGAGTTCAATAAAAGAAAAGACAAAACCTCAGCACACACATTCCTCCATTACCTCTTCAATACACACAAACCTTGTCAGTATTTAATGTCTCGTTCTTTCCCTGGATGGTATCAGCTGTCATTCAGAGATAATGTCGCCAGTGTTTCCATAGCTTTTCCTGTCACCATGCATTCACCACACTGACAGAGATACAATAGCCTTAAAGAGAAGCCCAAAGATATCCTGGCTCCCCTATTCAGTCTCTGACCTGTTCTTAGAGACACGATTATATGTAACCCTATGCCCTGGCAAACACCACAAGCTTGGACCCATTGACCACTGTTTCCGACAACCTAGAGGACAACATTGCTATTCATCCAGCGGCTCATGCCAGCCTGTTTTGGGTATAATTGAAGCCTCGTGCCATGAAGTTGCATTTGGAAATATACTTTTAGGTTGCTCTCACAAACATGGCCCTTGATCAGGGCTCAGGCCAATTATTACCTGTAACACTACAGATAAGATTGCTTGCAATGCCACATTGGGTGCCTGACAGCCCGGAGGAGGTGGAGTCGTTACCTTTTATTAAGCAAAATTTTGTGAAGAGGCAATTTCTGTGATTTCCTCCAAGTCAACCACACTACAGTATAGTGCAGCAGCTACTGTTTGTCTCCTTTTTGTCAGCAGCACAGACTGAAAAGGGACCAGCAAGACAAAGGTAGAAAGTTTAAAGCATTTCAAAGCTAAACTGTAACACTGTTGGCTCTACTGATTTTAATTCAATTTTTTCAGCAACTTTTATATGGCACTACAGAGCCTGTACGGCATTCATTCATGTCCAGTAGTAAATACATTTAAATATTTATTTAAAAAAAAAACACATAATTTTGTACTAGGGTGTCAGTGAGAATCACAGTGTGGGAAAATTTAAATTTTAGGTGCAAGCCTACCAAGGTGACTTGCTCACATACAGGCCCCTGTATATGCCCAGAATCTAATAAAAAGAGTACACAAGCTCCTACAAGCAATAAACAGTTCACCACAGTGTTTTGTGTATCTTTTAACAACCCCCAGGTTCAAAGTTATTTGCTCTGTCAACATTTACAAGAGTTCTTACATCCAAGAATTGTCGAAGAAGTTCACAAAACCAGCTGGTAATATTGATGACACTCAGAGCACTGAAGAGTACAGAGTGATGCCTCTTGCCTTACAATGAGCTGTGTAATGTTTTCTCCTCAGACTCTGCAGTTGCTTATTGTTTGCCGGTCAGTCTTGTAGCAACATATCCTAAAGAATGATGGACTGGGTCTGTGGCTGTAGCACTGGCAGGTTAAGAAGGAAGTTGAAGATGAACTGATAATGATGATGATGATGATGAAGGATCTTTTTGCACAGACATGTAACCTAACAGATGTGGACAGCCTATGTAGGGTGAGTTCATCTATGACACTGACACTCCAGCATAGTAATTGCCCAAGAAACTGAGTTTATCTGTAACTGCACAACCAAATTTATATTGGCATTCTCTGTGTTGTACACATAATACCAGTGTTGTATATGATTCACCTGTATGTTTGGCTTGCACAGACTGACCATGGCAGAAAGCCCAATGAACAGTTTGACACCTAATGCAGCCACACACACAACATGTGTGCAAGCAGTGTGTGACCGGCCATAACCAAGCAGAAATGGTCTACAACACAAGCAGCAACGAACAAACCTTGCTTTTATCCATGACAGGTATGCCTCCCTACAGATAGTTCTTCATGCATGTCAGAAACAAAGACAGTTTTAATTAACTTCAGGTCGATACAGCTCACACACTACACAAGACAAAGAGACACCATGCAGACACCTGAACTTCAAAGAGGTCATGTTACAGTATATAAAATCATGCAAACATAGAGAGATGGAGTTTTTAAATTAATCGCTCAAAAGAAAAGTGAACAGCAAAAATTAGACAGGCTGTCCTGTCCTGGCACTGGTGTTTGGGGGCAGAGCATTCCCCTGTTGGTGCTGTTTGCTGCAGAAGAACTTCTTGGCAGTGGTTGGGACTCATCTCTGCTGAAACCAAGACACAAGGAAACTCATTTCAAAACACAGAACAAAAAATAATTTTTTTAAGCTTATCCTTTGGTCGGGGGGGCCACAGCACATTGATTTAACAGGTTTTACACCGTAAAAGGGGAGCAAATAAGGGGGCAGAGGAGGTGCTACTACACAGAGGCCCTACCTGTGAAGGGCTACCTAGTGGCCTTTTCAACATAACATTGTCACTATTCATTCAAAGGTCATATCATGATTTACTGAACTGCGGCATTCCGCTATAGTCCAGGACAGTAATAGACGCCTCACTATACCAAAGGTTCTGTTCAGTAGCAACTAGAGTGGACTCCTTGAGGATGTGTCACGCTCCATCCAGAAGGCTTCATCAGTTCTGACTGAATGGCTGGAATAGCAGGCTTATAAACACTGTGGAGTCCTCAGGCCATTAACACTTGATAACCTGTGGACTGTGAACATCCACTTTGCTTTCATGTGCATCACTGTGACCACCTGAGACCAGGTGTGAAACTACCTGAGATGTGATGAAACAACAGCATTGTTAATGTGTGCTAGATTGTGCCATAAGCCACCGAGATAATAGGAACACAAACAGACCAAGCAGACTGGACATTCTCTTGTGGGAGAAAGTGTGTGGCAGACCTTAGGTCCACTTATGTTAGGTCTGCAGTTGGACCGTCTTGGTTCCAGTGGGGTGTAGACCATGTTGTTTGACATATCATCTACAATGATCAACACAATATATCATATACAGTACTATAACTACACAATAAATGTATGAAGATCAAATACTTGAACCTTTCAGAGTAGTTAGTACTGTCAACATTTTTCTCAAAACATGGGCAAAAAAGTTAAGCTCATTAAGTTTCTCACTTTCGCACATTTTCCTTTTGATGGGATTAAATTTCATGCTGGCACTACTGTAATACCATGACAAGATTGTTCTCCTGTTTCATTTATTTCATCTTACACCAAGGACAACACATTTATCTTTTCCAATATTTTTCACTTTCTGGATATAGCATTTTGAAGATTATCTTTGAACTGATGGGATCAACTGTGCCTGTATATAAAGCTGATTGGCAGCAGATCTGCACACATGAATACCAGCATATTTTTAGGCTATTAAAGTTAATGTATAATTCTATAGATGACTGAGATAAACAAAGCTCATCTTCACTGAGGCTAAATGATTCCTTATCAGGATTTTATCAGATTGCCTTACCTGAATTTCCTTTTCATCTTTTCTCATGTCCACCTCTCAGTTGCTGGGGTTTTCTTGCTGTCTTTTGCACTTCCAGCTACGGGTCCAGGATACACTTTTCTGGGCATCATAGTTACTATTCAAATTTTTTTTAATTTTTTTTTTTTCTTAATTTTTTTGTTTCTGATTCACTCAGGACTCTTGAGACTCTTTAAATATGCAAAAAAAGAAGTAGTTTGTTTAAGAACGTTCTCATTGAAGAATAATCAAGCAAATGTAGAATTCACTGAATAAAAGAAAAACTGTAGGTTGCTTAGAAAGTCAGAAATATTTCAGAACTACCTATTCCTTGCATATTTAACCCTGCTATGAAAAATATTCAACCCCCATTGCAAATTTGGTGTATTCGCAAAATGTTTTGCAATGAATAAATCAAACAAAAGCAATTTAAATACCTCAACACAATTAGTGTTACAAGTGGTTTGTAAACATTCAAGACAAAAACTCTCAACATGATTAAAATTCTGTACAGAATCCCACATATGAGCAAATTAGGTCTTGTCTCAAGCATAAATAATGCAACTAATCAAGGACTTGATTAGGACTTGATTGTCGGATCAAGCTGTTAACTTGTCACATTCACACATGCCATAGACACTTTCTTTTCTGGTTGCAAGATAAATGAAAACATACAGATAAATGTACATAAATCAAAATAGTGTAATGTGTAGTTAAGCTAGTGTGGAGGAATTTGGTCATTGTTTGTGTACATACTTCAGGTGCGACCTCATCATCAGCATCATTGTTTACATACTTGCTAGCGTTGCCAGTGTCAGTCTGGAGGGTTTAAATAGGTCAGTAAACTTTATACTGGAAATACACTTCCCCCCTGCTGGATATAGCAAGATTGCAATCCAGCATTCTGTCACGTTAATTCTGGGAGACGTGCAAACCATACGCTGGCAACTGTTTCGAGTCCGACTACGTTGCTAACAGCAGAATATATCTAGCATTGGACGATACCACAGTCGTGCTTATTTTCACTAAACAGCACTCCCTTTTGTGCGATATTGCTCAAATGCCTGAACTGGCTAGAGGATCGTTTAGTGTTACTGTGTGTTTAATTGAATGTTAGAAATAAAGCTAAGTCAAAAGAATAAGTAAGAAAAGGGATCAATTTGTTTTTAGAAAAATAATACAAAATAGATAGCAAAGGCACTGAATGATAGAGACACCATTGGAAGCATAGTTTGTACATTCAAAGTTAAAGGAACAATGGCTACATAACCTGGACAGAACAACAAAAAAACATGTTTTCAGGGGCTGCAATTAGACTTTTGAGGAGACATATGGAGAAAAACCACTGGCTGCAGCCAAACTTTGCAGCAACAGGTTTCAGTTTGCACAGTATGATGCAAGATGTACATGACTACTGACCCAAATGCACAAGAAAAGGTGGGTCCAATTACATGAAAACTAAATTTTCTGGGCTTATAGATCAGTAGTATGTCTGGAGGAAGAAAAACAAGAAAAAAGAACATTGTGTCTACAGTGAAGCATGGTGGTGGCTCAGTGATGCTCTGGGGCAGATTGGCCCTCTCTGGTACTTGAAAACCTGCAGAATGTCCATCAAGTCCAAGTCCATCAAGACTTGGTCGCAGAACTTTTTGAGCAGCCGTCACAACCAGTGCACTTGAACCAGAAAATCTGAAGAAGGCAGTCACAGTTTGCAAACACAAGAATATTAATGAACTGGAAGCCATTGCTCATGAGTAATGGGCTAAGATTCCTCAGAAACAATGCCAGAAGATGGTGTCTGGCTTTGCATCACATTATCAGTGGATCAACAGCAAACAGCAAATGGCTTATCTACTGAAGTCACTTCTTGAAGGAGTTGAATAACTTTGAGACTGCATTTGGAGGAACATTTGTTGTTTTGAGCTATATATGTGTATCAGTGGAGAAAAACCTTTTTCACTGTTTTACTGATGACACTTACCTCTGCCTAATAACAACAGCAAACCAACTGATCACACCAGCCATCTTCAGGACATGATGGCTAATAGCTGCTTTTTTTCAGCCCACAGAAGTCATGCAGTATTATTGGGGCTATAATGACCCCCCACTCTTCTCTTTCACTTGGAAGTGTGATAAACAATCAGTTAGGTAGTTAAACATGTTAAGCTTAAACTGTGCTTAATCTAACCTGCTATTGTATTTCTTTCGAGGTTGCATATTCGTGCATTGCGTTACCATGTGGAAATTTGTTGTGCTTTACAATGCTTTGAAACATCTGTGTTATATGTAACAGGCTGTATAAATAAATTGAGTTGAAAGTTAAGTTTATCGAAATCAGCAGTGGTCTGTAATATAGAGGACACATGGAATTGCACTGGTGCCAACATGTGACGGGAACACAGCGAATGTGGGAAAAAAAAAGTCATCTCACGCTCACATCACAGCACAATAAATATATTCCTTAGGGCAACAAGCCTGGCACTGTATCTGCTCTCAGATAATACCCTCAAATCTTCAAATATGTAGTATGCGGTGCAGAGATCCAAGCAACTGGGCTACAAATCACCCAGGTGATGCTATTTATTTTCAACCCACTTACTCTTATAATGATTGCAGAAAGGGCAAGTTGAATGAACCCTTCCCATCTGCCTGTAGAGAAGAAACGACACATTTAATATCCTGCTTTTCCTAGTACAGCAGATGTAGCTCCATATCATGTGCCGTCTGCTGCAGAGAGGGAGGCTCACATCCAATTACAAAATTGTCATTTACAGAAACACCACTATACACAAGACATTGGAAACACTTAGTTGCCAGACAACAAACTCACTTCATGAATGATGATAAAAACCATCGGAAAGTAAACGGTCACATGATGTATCATGATGGGGAAACCACAGTCTTCATTCAGGGTGATGAAGTGATTTAATACCCACAGTGTCTGAGTTGATCTATTCAGTGGTGCCAGGAACATTTATCGTCATCAATAAATGATAAATGCCCGAACAGAAGAGAGGCTGTTTCTCGGCTGAGAGTTGGATCTCAGTACTGGATGAAAACAGGATGGCCACTCTTCAGCTCTCAATATTAAATAGAAAGACAGAGGTTAAGACACCGGAGGGACACGGGAAACAAAATCACTTCACTAATAATGATGAGGAAAAACAGCAGATAGTGATGAACCTAGTCAAAACTGTTATAGAATAATGAGCTGTCCAGATGGCAGCGATTTGTGACTATATTTGTCTTTTTGCTAGGTTTAGGATGCATGTAAACACAATAAGTTGTTAGCAAAAGCTTTGAATGTGTTAGCACCAGGACTGAAGTGATTCAGCCATGAGTCTTCTCAGATGTAATAACTGCATCAACACAGCTACTATGACTCTCCGTCACGCTTTAACCAACAGTATTAAGACTTATGGTGAAATGTTCACAAAGAAAAAAGTATAGAACAATTGTATCTTTGTTGTACAGCAGATGATTTTAGCCTTTAGAGACCAGTGCCGCTCCTGATGAGCTGTATCAAGTACATACAATGACTATTCTGAATAGTATTTTCCAAGTCACTGGATTTATTTTTACCTCTCCTGATAATTATTTCAACCTTGCTAAGTCGTATGGGAGGTGCAGTCATTATGATGGCTCTGAGCTCAGTTCAGTAATTAGTGTGCTCATTCAACATAGCAGTAGAACCAGTGAGGTACAAGTGTACTGTCATTGAATACAAATTTGTGAGAGACCACAGCAAGTACAAAAGAACATTGTTATGATCAACTCTGCTTGGAGATCTTCTTTTACAAATGTGTAGTCTGAAATTACATATGCCTTCAGCAACATGAGTAAAAAGAAAGAGTAGTATTCATGCAGCTTTATCATCTGAGTGAATTTAGATGGGAAATTAATACGTATTTACATTTTCTGCATGTAAATAAGTCATATCTGCGGACCTATAACAACTAACTAAGTCATGCATACATGTAAGGTGCACGCAGGGTGTTGCTGAAAGCGTATCACTTTGGACAAAAAGGCTTGCAATTTGTGCCACAGACATGAGGTGCACCTCACCATTCCTTGCCGCCTACCTCACCTCTCTCCATGTCTCAGCACTTCTCTTTACACAGGCTGCTGGTTAATAAGAGCTGTCAGCCATGTGCTCACTTCTGCCACATCTCTCATTCAACATGCATACATGCAATATTTACTATATGTACATTAACAGCATATACATATGTGCACACTTGTGCATGAGGACACACAGCCCTTCTTTGCCCTAACTAACTTCTCAGAGTGTTCCTCGTCTAACCCAGCAGTCTGCTCAGGTTTTATGACCTTGGTATGTATTGTCATGGCTGCATTTTTGAAACACTGACATTGGAAAATTAGTCCTGGCGTACGTTAATATTTGATAAAGCTTGCTAACTACTTTGCTGCTTGACTTGGGCTCTAATATAATAGCTGGAAGCAAGCAGCTTGATGAAAGGCCATTGTTCTGTACCACTCCTCTCGAGCTGTAAATCAACCTAAGAACTGTCATTTGCTTTTATTGACCAAGACCACTTTCTTCTATTTCATTAATTTTAGATGAAGCTTTCTTCACTTTAGAGTATGCTTTGGGAGCTATGTTTTATATAGTTTCCAACGTTTTCATATACAGACATGGGTTTCAGCACACATTATTCATTTGAAGTCATTTAAACTGACATGCCCTTGACACATTCAGTACTGTTTTCCCAAACTAGTTTTGCCCTAAATCCAGGATGCCTCTTTCAAATATTGGATAGCATTTTTGTGTTTGCTAACATCCCAAGCCTGCTAACTGATACTGTTGAGCATCACAGATATTGGCTGTTATGTGAATGACCTGTACCTTTCAGTTGCAGTTTTATTCTCAAACCATTTTCTCAATTCATCAACTGAATGTCCCCCACAGCAAATTTACTCCAATACAGTGCTATACTGTAACCATTAAACATTTTGTTGCTCACTGAATAACATGCTGTTAGATTTTCTAACACATGATAAAAGTAACAATTGACAATTGAGTGGTTTGTGATTATCAGTTTTCAGATGTTAAAAACAACAATGACATAATTTAATCAATTAAAGCTATGTGGATAGGCATTAAATTTCCCCACGGTCTGAATCAAAGTCCTTGGAGACTGCTTTGATAGACAACTGCACCGTTTATTCACTAATGAAAAAGATTTCATTAGGAGACTTTATATGGTTGTAAAAACTACTCTTGGTTCCTGTGGAGCAAGCCCAGCAGCCAGATTGATATCTGTCATAGTGCTCTAGTCTGTTTTGCTCTTTATGCTGGGACATGTTCCAAAACCCTGAATATTCATGAGCATGCTGTGGCCCTTAAAGGCCAGTCAGGGGTCTGTTTTACAGCCAAGGCTATTGGCAGTGAATGACAGCATCTCTCCATCTTCCTCCCTAGTGCTAGGTGATTACCAAAGGCAAAATGGAACAGTATATGGGCAACTTTGTCAGATGTTGACAGAAAACTGGCATTTGCTTTGTTGCCAAATGCTTTCAAATATTATACAAAGGCACTGAGAAACCCAATCTTTTACTATATTGGTGGTTTCAAAATATGGAAGTGTCCATATTATGCAGCATGTAGGACACATATTTTAAGAGCAAGGATCAGAGATGGATTTTGTGGTTGTGGGTGTGCTTGGAGATCGAAGATTGTGGGTTCTGTATTCATGGTAACACAATAGTCTAACCCTCCAACCACTGTGCTACAAAAAGCAAAGCAGCTTGATTATGTGACAATAAATACTGCTGCAGTTTCACATACAGGGACAGTTTCTCCATTTCATTCTGTGTTACAAACACATGTAAATTGTATTTCATTTATTTGTAATTTACTGTTGGTGTTTTCCATAGGCTTCGACCTAACACAATAAATAAGAAAGTGGAAGGGGGCACATTCAATTTCACCTCTGTTATGCCTTCATATACACAGAGAAATGAGGACACATCTAACAAAAAGAGGTGAGATAAAATAAAGTTTATTAGATTTCCATTTGAGCTGTTATGTTAATGTGTGGGCTGTTACATGTAGAGACACAAAAGAAATGGAGCGCATTCAGGTTAAGAACTGAGGTGAAGATGACTGATGCTGGTCTGAAGAATATAGATAAAGTACAGCTCATTTAAAAAATGATAACTTTTTGTTTTATCATAGAGTTGAGGACCAATTAGGTTTAGGCACAGCATGTACTTGACTTTAAAACATCATGGTTTGGATTAAAATATTAATTGGTTAGGTTTTGAAAACCTGTGTTGTCACACCTGAATTACACCTGAATTGTTTTGACCTGAGTGCCCTTGAGATTCTTACGAGATTCTTAACATTAACACAATTCATTTTGACAGAATGTTTCAGGAAGATACAATAATGTCTGTGTTTCATAATAAATACCTTTTTTTGTTTGTTTGTTTGTTTTCAAATTTAGCTGTAGGCAGCCAGCTTAGCTTCAGCATAGACATACTGTATTGTGTAGCAACACTCAGGAATTTGACAGCACAGCATGTTTACCAAAGTACCAGCTCTTTAAAGATTAAATTAAAAAAATACATAAATGTTACAATAAATTTAAAACAACATAAAACATTGTTTTAAAAGGTTTTTGGTAAAAGAAACAACATTATGGTCCCACACACACACTGCAAGTTGGCTTGGAGGAATTTTAGATCAGTCCTCCTTACAGAACAGCTACACGAACCTCCCTGCTTCAGGTTCTTCCACAGTATTTATATAGAGCTTTGCCTATTTATGCCACCAAAATGGCAGGAACAGCGTAAGTAAAGCAGAATGGCGCTAGGATGGATTTCAAGTTGCCAGACTTGCAACTGAATTCCAAATTCACTAAACACTATGATGCAAAACTCAATAGATTAAACATTTTTCTCTCTCTCTCGTGCAGCTGTCAGGACTTTGATTTGGCCAATGTTAAACAGATCAGCACTTTGGTTGCCAAACACATTTAACTTAGTGGTTTTTAAATGTATACTGCTGTGATGTTAGTTACAACAGCTGGAGACTGTATTTAGTGAATAGTGGAGTATCTGGGTATGAAGTTCAGTTCATTATCCATGTGTGGCTTTAATTAGCTCAGCCACTGTAGTCTACAAAGAGTTATCCTTTCACTACAACTGACTTTTCCTACTTCGTATTACACTGCAATGTGTGCTGTTTGTTAAATTGACTCTTGCCCCACTTGCCATTGCTTTGGTCACGAATTCTGGGGCTCTCAGGGGAATGGCTCATATAAATAAGTAATAAAAAGCACCAATCTGTGCATGAAGATGTAATAAAATAAACTGTAAAGAAGATATTTTTTAAAAAGCACAATTCAAACAACTAATTTTGCAATTTTCAGTGAAATACAGACTGATATATTGCAGACAGGACCTCTTTGGCTAACTGCCTGTGATCATCTGAGCCAAAGGAAAGGCAGAGTTTAGAACAATCCTCTTAGGAAATTTTACTATAAAAACAAAGCTTACCAGTAAATGCTGTGGTATTGGTTACGGAAGCAACAACAGAGAATAAGCTAGTGACTACGGCGCTTCAAATTGATCTAGTTGTTGATGGCAAGACAAAAGCTCATCTGACACATTACCTGATTCTGAAAGTTTAATTTCAAGCAACTCGACTTATTGAATTGGCCCAGAAAGGGATTTAATGTAGTCATGACATCACTTGAAATAGTATGAGTGCATTATTATATGGGATTTGGCATATTGTAGCTTGTATGTCTATGGTTCATGCTCCAGACACAGTTACTCACAAGGTGTCGAATTGCCAATTTATATTCACATGCTGCTGAATACATCACTTCCCTATATCACCCCAATGAATATTTGCTGCTTTATCACTGAGAACACATGCTACAGTAATTAGAAATGCTCGTAAAACGTTGTTGAAATGTTGCATAGTCAGGAAGAGTGGAATACTCAATCTCTGCACGTCTCTCTACATGCACACTAACTGTGTTATTTAATGTTTTAATGTAACTCTGCCCAGATGCTGAGGCTCCAGGAGATTTTTCATCCATCGCTGTTTATTCTGTGTTAGATCGAGCCTCTGTAAAGCTGTACTCTACAGGAAGAGTGGGGGGTGATGGCCACATCCTTAAACAGCAGCATCATCTATAAATGGACTAATGGAGATTCTCAACATTTTGATAACTGTGACAGAGGTACTGCATCATTCACATCAAGTGCTGTAATTTTTCCCCCCGGTATTTTCTCTGTCATTACCAACTTGTCCCGACTATCATGATGTATTTCTGCAGTGAGAGTCACTTGTTCCCTGCACCCACTTCTGTATTTCCAACTGGTCTTTTCACTTTAATATTCCCCAAACATTTTGAATATACCATGAGGCTTGTGCTGCAGCTCGACTGCTCTAATTGCAGAGATATAATGTTCCTCATAAGATTTATGAGCTATTAATCTGTTCATGAGAAATGATTCATGAGTCTCAGAGTTGGGAGACATATGATTAGAGTTATTCATTTGTCATGGCTGCCGGAGACATAAGGCTTTAAGCTACAGATATTTCATCCAAACTGCACTGATGTTAAATCCCATCTACAATATCCTCACTTTTACTTCTTAGCTTGTCAAGTTTTGAAAAAGTGACATAAAATTTATGCATGCTCATTGTACTACTTTACTTATTATTTTGCCCCTATTATATTTAATGAAGCCACTGCAGTTTGGCAGAATGAGACATTTAGAACATTTACTGTTGTAAACTGGCACTCAACCCCCCCACTCACTTAAAAATAAATACTCTATTAGTGTTCAAAGTTTATAATGAGTACTGTCTGCATGAAATGAAGTCTACAAGCCAATTCTGGCAGATAATTCAATCAAGGAAGTGAAGCCTATGAGATAGGCTGCTACAGTCTGCTGCTACAGTGACATGCCATACTATTGTCACTGCAACATACAGTATAAGCAGTGTACTTTTTCATCTTGACAATGCACATCAGTGTTCTGCTCTTTTGTCCTACAAATTAAATGAGAAAATACATTGTTGTTGCTCTCCAGAACGACACAAGCGTTTTTCTATCTGATGATTTTACATCATTGCAGTGACAACTTTGTCACTGATAATTTGTCAGTGTCATCTTTGCAAAATCATAAAAGCTTTGATTTTACATACTGTATGTAGTTATTGTTTTTGTTGAATCTATGGGATAAAACAAAGTTGTATCGGGAAACTTTATGTGGATTGGGTTAAAAATTACAGTTCAGTCAAAGCTAGGGGACCTATGTCTGCTTTGTTAAAAAAACATAACCACTTGTTTATGATTGGTAATGCTCATGGAAAAGGGAAGCAAACATCAGTCAGACATTTTGTTAAATTTATTCATCTTTTTACTCCTTTTGAAGACTTTCTACTCAAATTTGACCTCTATATCTATACTTCACTACTGTATGTGTTCCTTATAGACAAAGGTTTTATTCCTAGGCTTTCTATGCTGTGTTAGAGGAGTTTTGGAGATTTGTAAAAAACGCTGATGCTGTTTCTTGTTTGTTTGTTTTGTTTTTTCTTTCGAGGGCAGTCTCGTCTTGCTGCCACCACGCTACTCACCTGAGTATGCTGTAAGTTGCTTCAACTGCTGCTGCCACTGCTGTTTGTGGAGTAATTTGAAAGCCTTGCGTTCACACAAGCATCCACTTGTAGACTTAGAGTCCAGGTGGAAGTTTTTAGCATCGCTCATCCAGTCCCTGCTGCCACGCTGTTTAAACACAGCATTTTCCTTGTTCCTTGAGTGATGAGGTTAGTTAGAGTTCAAGCCGAACTTCAACCATTTTATATTCACATACTATTCCACAAGTTGACTGTGATTCTATATACAGTACTCAACTCTCCAACATACTGTATAACAGTAGCAGGGATTTCTATTTACTGACACTGCTCATTTACTAATTTATCACAATTTTACACATGTAGGTTCTCATTGTAGACTCATTGTTCTAGGGAACATTTATCATCATCCTTTTTTACACAGTTTCATATACTGTAACAATGAATACATTTAATTTGAAATGGCTGACTAAACACATTTGGTCTCTAGTATGCAGCTTCTATGGTCTTAAATAAAGGCCATAGCCTTAAAGACATTGTTTTTACCATCCTGACATTTACTAATGCTGTAAGAGCAAACCAGGATAGTTAGGAACTATATCTGCAATAGGTAATAGAAGAAGGAGATAATTGATTTAAAATATACTGCACATTGACTGGTGTCCATCTACTGGCAGTGTCCAGTACATTATCTTAAGAGGGTAAATTTTATGTCCACTAATCAGGCTTAAATTAACACTACTTCACTGTTGTCTTTCATAAAAAATACAATAAACCTATAAAGATCACAGATACAGTAGATGATGTAAAAGTTACAGCAGTAGGGTTTAGTTTAGCTGAGGAAATTTGGTCAAATATGACCCACTCTGACCTGTCTGGTCCTGACTAGTTAACAGTGCTTCACTCAGGCATTTCTGTTGATGATAGATGGCACAATCAAGGACACCTTCCATTATATGGCAGAAGGGAGTATTGTTTTGCCCACAGGGTACATCTAGCCTAAGGTTGTGGTGTAACGTGTTGGTAGTCATTAACAACTTTTGTTATTGTTTTTATTCAGATGGAGTGAGTGACTTTTGTGTTATTTGCTGTATTAACCACAGCAGGTTTTTACCTATCTGTATATACTGTATATTTAAAGTGTCAAGTGAATAATACAGGCAGAAATTGTCAGGTGACAAAATAAACGAACAAACTCACAAGCCTAATGTCTGAGAGGATTCTTGGTCCCTACCTCCCCACACTGAGACAGAGACTTGTCCACCTCAAGGACCAAACACCGAAACATAGGATGAGTGATATAGTATATGTAATCCAATGCAGCAAATAGTGTTCAAAAATCAGATCCAATTCACACATCCTGAGGAGGCCTGCAGTTAATGACCCACGTAGGATCCATTCCATTGTTCACATGATGAGCCTACCTATGAGCCTAAGTGTGAAGTGAAGCCAACATGGAGGATAAATCTGTGGTCTCTAACCAACCTTTCTCAGACTGATAAGGCTACTTGGATGAGTAGTGAAATGTTTTGACAGAAAGATGTTCAGTTGCCTTGACTCAACTTCAGATAACTAGCCCAATGTTGTATGTCTCTTCCCTGCTGTTTTTCAAGTTCCTAAAGAAAACAGCAGACAACAATATACAATTCAGTAGCTTCTGGCATACAGTTATTCAGCTTTGTCCAGTTGCTGAGAAAAAATCTGGTCATTTAATTTACAAAAGAACAGGCCACACTATCAATAATCACACTCCTGATTAATTTCTATCACTTTTGATGGAGAAGTTGGATCATATTTGATAAGGATAGATAGCCCCAGTTGTAAATCAAGATATTTAATTGGATATTTATATAGTCTGAAAATTAATTGATTGTTTATGCTTAATACCGGGCTTTGCTGAGAGGAAAAGAATAAAGTTAAAATTTAGAAGTGGGACAGATTGTGAGGAAAAGTACATCTTAATTTTGCTCCAAAGCTCACAGTTAGTATGATGATTCTGAAAGAAGCTTTCAGCTTTCATGCTGCGATAAAGCCTTCTACACTACAGCTTAAAGCAGCTGTTTCATCATTACTAAAAGGCTAGTGCAGATTAACTTACAACATTTGCTAATACCTCCCAAAACAGAGAATTTATACCTGAATAAATCTGTCAGAGCATTGTTTGATCAAACATACAAGTTAAGAGAACCATAAATAATTTTTAACAACATGCCTTCATATCCCATCAGTGTTCATATTTCTGCAGCTTCTGCTCTGGCAGTTAACTAACACTGACGGAGTGTCTGATTCTCTGGTGCTTACTGTGGGTTACCTTTGTGTAGACTGAATGGAACATCTGTGGTCTAATAATATCCCTTCTACCATGCATATTTCATGTGTTTTTACAGCTATTTCTCAAATCTGCTTTGGTGAGTCATTTAGCCGTACATTTGGATGTCACTACATACCTTGGCAAATCAGGTTTCATTTCCTGTTCAAATTACTGCTCATGTTTAATTCATGGTCGATACATACATTCTAATTTGACCATACTAAATTATTAAACTAAAAGATGATAGATGATGAGAGAAACATTAGTTCTGTGACTTAATCATGACAAAGAATTGAATGCAGAATGTAAACTGCACATTTGGTCACAATAATACCTATGGCATATTGCTCAGTATATCTTTGTCAAGATAGTGATAAATGGAGCATTGTCATTTACACAGTTTAACCAGTCATTGTGGTGAATGATTTAACACAAGGATAAAGCAATACTTTCTACCACAGAAAATGAAAGAGTCTTAATGCACTTAAACAGACACTTTTAATGTTTTATTTAAAAACATGTATACACATAGTTACAGAAAGCCACGCATATAGAGTTTCTGTTGTCACAGGATGCGTCATCTATATTTGCAAGCATTTACTTTGTCAGGATGACCCAGTTCAAACATATACCTTGATATAGTTGAAAATAGGTGCACCTTTCTTCCAGTCCTCACAGAATTCAGAATGAAAATGTTGCTCAGTAGTGGGTTCCACATAACTCTTACCACGTGTAACAGTTATTTAGTATTTGTTTCTACCCCTGACAGGACTCTACTTCTCTGACTCCACCCACCCTTTGCAATGAGATCATCCTAACAACTTGCCACACTTCGATCTGATTGCCTGCCACTGTGCATACAAATGAGTCAGTCAGGGTCGGGGCCTCCCTCATCAATTAATAGTGGAAAGGGTACTAACCTCATGTTATACCTGTCAGTACTTAGCACTCAGGTTCACAAGCATAAGTAATGCAGTGAACAGTCTCAGTCCCGCAGTGTCTAGGAATAAAACACAGTGAGACAGAACACTTGTAGTTCTGAGTCCCAGAATTACTTAGACTTAAATGTACTGTACTTGTCCAACAGACATGATAAATGTGCAGGTTTAGACCATAACACACACTATTTGACTTTTCTATTACAGTTCTCTCCAAAAGTACTGGAACAGCAAGGTCAATTAATTTGTGTTGTGCTGTGCACTGAAAACATTTGGGTTCAAGATTAAAATGTGGATATGAATTTCAGTTTTAATTTCCTGGTATTTACATCTAGATATATTAATCAGTAAACACCAAAGCACTCTTTGTGTCAGATCACCCAAACCTTAAGTGAGCAAAATTATTGAAACAGACTGAAGACGCTATTTAGATGAGTAGCACCTCAAAAATAAGAAGTCCAGCCTGCTTTCCTGTGAGCCTAACTTCCTGGTATTGATTCTGCTTGCCTGTTTGCCCAACCTGCTTTGCTGCTTGAATCTGTCTCAGACCTGTAAGTGTGATTCTGTTTTTCTTTTTCTCTTGGACTCTGGTTTTTGGCTCTGGACATTGTCTTATACCAGTCCCTCTCCCCTTTACTTCAGCCTCCTTCAGTTATTGTTTTGGTTGGAATACTCCCTTTAGTCCAGTTGCTTTTAATACTTTTAGAGAGTACTATATATTTTCTATGTACTATGACTGTCTGACAATAGTTACGAGTTATGGGTCTGATAGAAGAAGTAACTTGTTTCTTACTCCCAGTAAACCCTGTTAAAAGTTGAGGTAAATCCACTATTAGCTTACTATACCCAGCACCTAGTTTAGTTTGTGAACTGCATTCACAGAGGTGGACAACCATCAACAGAATATGACCAATAGTAACCTCCTCAAGAACTTGTCTCCTCCTTTCCTGGGACAATGAGGAGTAATTGGGTGGTATGAAGCATGTTATCAGGAGGTGGTCGCAGAAGGGAGTGAGGAGGGAGATGGAGGCTCTAGTCATATCATTATGTGGTCACATTATTGTGGTCAAGTTATTTTCCATATGCCACGGTGGACAGGATGCAACCTGCAATGGTCACAACAGTCTAAGTTGCTAAATAAAAGGTTTGGCCTATAACAAGGTGGGACAAAAGCATGCCATACAGGTTGTTAGTTAACTGTGCAGCCACTGGGACTACACTTACACTACCTGCCATAATGTTTAAATAAACAAATATTTACTAAAATACTAAGGATTGAAGGAAGTCTCATAGAGAAGTGTAACTGCTCTATAAGCCCCCTCCATAGTTGAGGTGGTAAAGGTGAGCAGGAGCTGCAACCAAACCCATTAAGTCACTCTCATTACACGTAGGCCCATATTCAAGCAATGGCAGATAGTTACAGCTTTTGGGAGCAGTTAAAATGGTTTCAGTAGAGTTTGTACCTCAAAGCAGACAAGCCCAGCAGGCTGTGCATTTCCAGCTGCTCCTTTACCCCTTGGGAACCATTCTCAGTACTGAGTCGCTCAAAGCATTGCACATGGGAATTGACAGCAGTGATCAGACTGTGTCACATCAAACAGAGCTACCCTTGAATAAGTTGCCATTACTGTGAAGTCTGAGGTGCTGAAATAGAAATGAGAACTACCAAGTGCAAACAGTCATGTCCTATTGGTCACAATGCAGGAGAAATAAAATGGAACACATCTGCTTGAGTGTATGTTTGTATAAACACTGTTGGAGAATGCAAGATTATCTTGGTGTGGCATGACATAAACAGATGCTGACATACAATGTTATCAGATTATTCACACAGAAGAATGAAATATGTAAATATGAATACTTTTGTCTTTTCATTGATAGGCTGAACTTATCTTATAGCCATTATTGGACTATAAAGACACTGCATTCTATACATCTGTGTATTGATGAATATGGTAATTGAGTCAATTAACAATTACTGTATTAGACACTGCTCAAACTATGAATTCAGAGAGAAATAAGGTGGTTATCAGCTGCTAAAAATTGACATGCTTTAATTGTCTACGATGTACTGTTTAATGTTGTTCTTCTTGCACTTGCGTTACTGTATGCGCTTTTAATATATGGGCTAACGTTTGTTGAGACATTAATTCTACTGCTTGTGTTGCAGAGGTAGTAGTTGTAGGTTTTTGCCTCAATTTCTCCACTGCTGTGGCCCCAACGTTTCATTGTCACATACTGTATGTTTACATTTTCTGTGTAGACATTTACTGATTTACAGATATGATCATATCTTAAACATGACGCTCCACCACTACCCATACTGTAGACAATAATAATAAAGGACACAGCCACCATCTGTTATTCTGCCTCTAAATGACAGATGCAAGAACAGCTGGTAGTAAGTGCATTCATGTAAATCAACTCATATAGTAGTGAACATGTAGTGTAACATGTATCTATGGTTGATCCTTGTGAAATTGACTTATAATCATTGCTTCCCTGGTCATAAATCTCAATCCAGGTAACACTGCACACTGTAATTGGTACAGTATGGCTAGTGGATAGATAATGATGCAATGAGTCACAGAGAACTGATACTGAAGATGATGAGAATTATGGTTACAGTAAAGGCAGAGATGACAAAAGAACATGTTTACAGGGTGAATCACACAAAAAAGGTAAAGGCTAATCAGAGTATTGTCTTCAGTTACAGTGTCCAGGAATAAAAAGAATAGAAATGGTAATGCTACCTTTGAACTGTGTACAACCGACTCTTACCTATTGATTACAGACTAAATCTTTATTGCCAATAGACTAGTGTATCAACCTGGATTGTTTAAAGGTGCTTATAAACTTTTATACTCACCTGAATCCTCATTCTCGCCACTCTGCCTTAGTTGTGTTTTTTAGTACTTGTCCGAACTGGAACACTTTTGCTTCCAGATTATCCCCTGTTCCTCATACTCACCTCTTTAACTAGTAGTATATTTAGAGTATATTTACATTCCACTATTCACAGTCATCCACTCCATTCTGACCTTATCTTTGCCTTTTGCCCTAGATGATCAAACCCACTTGAAATATTCTTATTCCACTGGTTCCCCGCTTCGCTATGGGCTGATCATCTGCACATTAATCAGTCTTTGTAATAAACTCATCCTTTTACTCAACTCCTGCTTCTGTGTTTTCTAGCAATGAAGTTGCCATGAGGTCCCATGACTCTGACCATTGTTCAAAAAGACTTTACACAAAACCAGCTGTGAGCTGCGTCCTATCTCAGTGTATACGTGCTGGCATTTGTGTGACTTCAATATCTTAGGTTGCTGCAGAAATCAAAAGTAGTATATTGAGATGGATGGGCGGTGTTGCAAGGGGAACATGAAGTAGCCAGAAGCAGAGTTAGATTGAATAACTTAGGAACAAGTGAACACTGGCTGATTTCTCTTTACCACTTAAACTAAATGGTCCATTAACCTGCTTTTATTTCCCCTTAAACCATTCTTATATAGACATGTTTGTCATACAACACATAAAAAACATGAACAAGTGACAAGGGAGGTACTTCAGTTAATGTATACCCCCAGTGAAGTTATTGCTAGTGTTATTCATCCATACTCTACAGACACCAACATATGGTCATTTTTAAAGACCTGATTTGCTGTTAGTTTTGATACAGCACTGCTATCACATCATGATTTATTGGATCACGTCAGACCAAGTCTGTTCCAGTACAAGTCCACTGATGTTGACAGTTGTGAAATAAAATCATAAATTGTTTGGCGTTCAATGACTTTAGTATTATAATTCTCCTAATAATGATGATGGTATATGTGACTGGAATATGGGAAATTAAAATTGTGTGTACAAGCACAAAAAATGGTTATTAAAAAACTACAGCCATGCTAGCATAATGTATTTTTACATAAAAGTATTTTCACTGAAATGCCTTAAAGGTATTTTATTATACCCTATATTAAAACAGTTACATGGGAATGTCCCCAGAATGTGTCTGTAAATGTTCTTGCTGAAAAACCATGCAGATCCTTGTTTCTACCCTGGCTGAAATTTTGTGCTCAGAGCCTGTCTCTGGAACAACTGGTGTTGAGCTGTGCTCCCCCCTTCCATCATGTTTGCTGACATGTGCGACATGTAGGTAGATCCCAGGTAGGGTACAGTGAAGCGTCACAAGGATGGGGTATAGATTCTGGCTACAAACTGCCAAGAACACCAGTAACACAGCATAACGGTGTAGTCTTTAGCCTCTGTTTTTTCATGTAGGACTAAACACATACCAGCTTCTTTCCCTGCCTCACAGAGAACAGAGACACAGCAGCAGGCTCACAGAGAACAAACAGCTGAGCTGCACTATGAAATAACAAGGTTACATAACCATGCTGTGCTGATCTTACATGGCCATGGGATTTTAACACAATCCAGCCTAATAAACCCATTAAATTAGCCTTAAAAGTTTTACACCATGTGTCTCGTTAACCCTAGACAATTCTGCTGTGAAACTAGCAGCAATTCATCCTGTTTCCACAAACCAATCACTGAGAAATTAGGTCACAGCTAACCCTGTAAAATGACAAAGAACTTTGAAATGGTAACACTTGATCAAGGTTTAGCTCATAGACAGTCAGAATCAGTCCTTCTTTGAGCCCAAGTCTTAAAGATAATCAAGCCACCACAAACTGATGTGTGCACGCACGCACGCACACACACACACACACACACAGATTCTGGCTTGCTGTCACAAGTAGAGACCCAACAATGGAAGACACTATGCACTTGGCCAAGGCTGTAGTGGACAGTGATTGGCCTGAGCCTAGCCAGAGCCGGCTATGACTCCCCCCAATATACGTTGGCAAGGGGGAAATTTGGTGCATGTCTACAAATACCCGAGAGCCATATAAATGTATAAAAATGACTAAATAGTGCATGCTGCATAATATGACACCTTTAATGACAGCACACTTACATGCCCACAATGACAATTAGTAGTTTAGCATTATTAAGTGGAAAGTCACTCATTAACTGGTTAGTTAACATCTGCTATTTTTAAAATATAACAGAGAACCGGGGCAGATGAAAATATCATTACTTTTTCAGGTATGTGGTCATCAATCAGATTACTGGACTGATTAAAAGTTTGACTTGATGGTTGTGCTTGATGAAAAGTCAAAGGATTGTCAAATACAGGATGTTGTAGTTGTCAAGGCAACATGTGTGTGAGTGTTTTTGAGATATTTTAATTTGGATCAAAGTGGTAGACCAATTGCCATCCTAGCAAACATTTCACAATTCACTGCATCAGGATTTATTGCAATGTTACAGTAATCCTACTTCAGCTCACTCTGATCAAGTCCACTCACCTCCATCCCTCTATTCACATTTACCATCTGTGATGTCTTCATTGATCCATCCACTAATCTGTCTTTGATTTAATTTCAGTCTCTATCCATAGGGTTTGCAGTATAATCAAAGCACAGTTGGTGCGACTAATAAAACACACATGCACAGAATTTCTAGTGAGCACATATGATAAATGACTTACATTTGCATGCATTATGTGTAATCTTTACCTCACTGTTTCTCTTGCTGTGTCCTCATTGAAAAGGGGAAGGTTAATTATCAACTCTGTAGAGGTAGACCAGGCAGGTTTTAAAAAGGTTCTGATCTTTTGTATAATTATGCTCCACATGCTGTGTATTTATAATCAGAGATATGTGTTATAACCACTTGTATTGTGTAACATATCTAATTACGTGTTAAGGATAACTGAACTGAACTGTATGTTGATACAGGAGTGCAGTCCTGACACAGAACCATTTCTTTCTCTCATAAAAAGTCAAACCAATGCCATGGTGTGGTCTGATCCAGACTAATCTGCAAGTGTAAAATCTCATGAGCCATTTGATTATTTCAAATACTACAGTACCTGTCTCTATATATTTATTCAGTAGGAATGGGGTGAGGGATAAAAGCATGGTGCAAAGAGGCATGGGAGGGCTAATGAGGTGGAAGAAGAAGTCAATCCCTGATCAAGTGTCACCTATGTTTTCATCTCAGTTTGGCTGCAGACATTTATACAAAGTCAGTCAGCAGGCACTAAACTAAGACAGTTCTCTAACAAAGGTTGAGTCAACTTTAAAAAACATTTGGAACTAGATTAATAACCAATTTGATGCTATGTTTAAGACATCTTTCTGTAGACCACTTTGCTTAGAACATTACGACTTAGAAAAAGGGACCCGATGATTAATTTCATTGTGTTGTAATGGATTTAATCATGTTAATAGTTTTATCTCAAACTTACTTCTTTGAGGTGAAAGACATGCATTTATGTATAAGTAAGTATAAACACACATGCTTACATACATGACTTCATATATTCACAATGATTGATGAAGCGGAAAATTTAGGACTAGGACTCAGGTTAAATTAAAACATATCAGATCAGAACAGATCGCCTGAACAAATCTGAAAAGGTCATTGACAAGTTTCAGATAACCAATGAGTGTATTGACCACTTTGAAACAAATTACTGACTGCTGCTTAACCCCTGAAGCATGACTCCACCTACGAGATGAACAGTAGCTGGCAAACAGACACACAAGTGTGTCCACATACACTTGAGCAAAAATACACACACGCTCACCTACAGCATGCAGGAACGCACTGACACACAGCATGAGCCTGGTTGTGTGGAGAACACTCAGCTGATCTTGTGCTTATTGGTGTTCAAATGTTTCTCTACATTATTTCTGTCCTACTATTATAATAGGGCCTGAGTGAGCAAACAGTGTGTTCATTCTGTGGGAAAACATCACTGCTATAGCTTTACTTTCCACTTTACTGTATCCTTAGTTCCCATTACTATGCTGCTACTGAAGAGTATAATAAATGTTGAAGTTGGGACTTAAAGAGGTTGTGAGTAGGCAGACGTGGTTATATAAACATCTTTACCAGGGACATATGTATATCTGTCTATTTATATTTACATACAGCATATAATGAGGACAGTACACAGAGCTATCTTGCTACAATATACACTATGAACATATATTTATAACTAACTAGAATAACGCTAACTGATAAATATAATGACAAATACATATAGTTTCAGATATATTTTGAGCATTTGTTAATTGAGTTACTCAAATAAGCCAAGATTTATATTGACTGACTGACTGCTATTAGGCCAGACTGAGTTTCATTTTCATGAAACTTTTTGTTTTGTGGCAACTGTTTTCCCTGCAACTGCCTTTTTTATTTTTTTATTTTTTTAAAAAAGAAGAAATCATAGGCCCTTTTCTCCATGTTGTTGTACTTATCTCAGACCTCTTTCCCACAACCATTCTTTCTGGGTCAGTTCTTCCCATGTGACAGTATTGGGCTAGCTGAGTGTTGAATTGTGACAGATAGGGCTCCCACTTCTCTAATTTTCAACCGCAGGCGACACCATCTCAGACTGAGTATAATGGAAAACCTGTGTTTTGTTCCCAAAATGACCCTCTTGCTCCGGAAAAAGAATGAATGATCCTCAGTGCACACACCCAGATGACATCAGTGATGTGGATGCAGGATGCCCTTGGGCAATAGTTAGAATACCCTACTCCCTCATTCTTGTTTACATCAAAATGAAAAACATAAAACTGTAAACAGATCAGTAATTGATGGAATAACATTCTCCATGTGCCCACAATGAAAGATTTAGCCTACATATAGATAAAATAAGTAATGAAAATATTTCTAAATTTAATATTTGCTCAGGTTAAGAGATGTTTTATTTTCTCATTCTCAATCACATCATTAATTTAAAGCTGAACATTTTTGTCCTTAGTGTAGCAGCGTCTTATTTGAGTGTTTTTCCTCAGAAGCTTGTAAAGAGGTGCCTCCCAAGAACATGATTCAAAAGAGTTTTCAATCAAAGCTGCATTGGCTGATCTGGACCCCCAGCACATCCACATATTGGGTTTCCAGCATTCTCTGAAGTAAGAATCACACTGAGCACACACAGACTACATTAGGGGGGTTTGCTAAGGAATAAGATATCTGCTCTTCAAAGTGAATCAGGTATTATGATCCTTGCTGAACTCATCTTGCACTGGCTGTTGTTCCTTGATTTTTGTTTGTGATTCTCGGCGTATAGTTGATTAAAGGGAAATACAATCTCCATAAGATTTTCTGTGCATGGCTGACTAAACAGGCCTCAAGGAGACAAGAGTATTGCTTTTCTTCTGTCTTGTTTTGCCCATCTTTAAAAATATCATTAGCTGTGCTTTGAGTTCCACATGAAGACTTTGATCACGCTCTTGTTGACATCAAGAGCCCACCACACTGGAGTCTTTTTGCAGTACTCCCCTCCTGTGGTGTTCCTTTGCAATAACAGTGAGGCTTGGGTGGCGATTTTGGCTTCATTTCTCACAGTGACATGACAACATGCTGTTCTAGTCACACTCATGTCAAGTCAGGTAGACATGACAAGACAAAGATACCCTAGGTGCCCTGCCCTCCCCACAAAATTATTCACTTCTTCCGTTTCATCTCATTAGTTCTTTCTTCTGCATCACTGGTGGCTGTTTCTCCCCCATTACACAGTGCAAAGGGGTTCTGAAATGTATCTTGGACTGAGGAAATGTATGCTGGACTGAGGAAACAAACATTAGTGTAGTCAAACGTGAAGATGTGTATAAAGAGAGAGGCCACATTCTGGGATATCACAGAACTAGAATTGTAACGTATAACTCTTCTTTGAAGATATTTGTGTGTGTGCACCATGGTAATTCTTCAAGTCTTATCAGACTGAAAGGTGCAGGAAATCAAAGCAAGATTATATTAGCAGCACTGAAAAGAATCTGCTTGGCCAAATGAGTAAACAACTGCAACCTGATACCAGTGAAGGGAAACAAAAAAAATCCGGCAGTTTTCTCAAAGTGGAATATTGCCTGTAATGGGATTATATAAGGGACATGATAAAAACCCTTACATTTGTATCATGTCACGTTAAGGGCCTATACAGCCCAATAATAAAGAAAAAGGTGTTTTAGTCTAGCTCAACAAACTGCAGCAAACACTGTGTTCCATATTTCTTAGGTCTGGACACAAGTGCAAACACAGAGACAGCAGATCAGGGGAGTAACAGTTTTAATTGGCTGGGTGTGTATCCTCAGCTTAAAAAGAACAGAAATCTTCCAAAAGTGAAAACCTCCATCAAAAAACTAGCAATACCATAAAAACAGGTGCAACTAAACTAAACAGTCTTAGCAAGAACACCACAGGGACAAAGACGGATTCATGATGAGTGAGAGAGGAGAGCTGGCTTAAGTGCAAACCGGGCGGGGAGTAATGAGACACAGGTGCACAGAATGAGCGATGATTAACAGCGAGGTGATCAGGCGCAGGGAGGACCATGAAGGAGGAGGGGTGATATCTGAAACAGAAAAGAGGACAACATATGAGAAAATCAGGAAACATGAAGAGAGAAAAAATAAAGATAAAAATAATCATGACACACAGTTAATGTGACCAAGAAAATAAAACTTAAAAGAGAGTGGAAGAGGGTAGATTAAGTTTGCTTGGTAGGATCAATGTGTTCAAAAATCCTACCTGTTTCTCAATGTGCTTAGTTATTTTCCATTAGTTTCCTAGTTTCTATCTTGGCTCTTTACAGTCACTTTATTTGGGACTTAAAAGCATCTTGAGCTGACCTGAGTTAATTAACATCAAATTATGACAATCACTGTTTTAAGGCCTAGTTGTGGCAAAGCTGTTAAGGTCAAACTATCTTAATAACTATAAAATCATGACATTATTCCATACAACTATGAAAAACATTGGTTTTGAAACAAGAGAAAAATCATATGAAGGACAGTAATTTTATAGTGTTTAATCATTCTACAATATAACAGGCCAAATTCACCAATAACTTTTATTTTGACAGAACTGTAGTAGAGCCCTCATACTGGAGGTCCACATATTAAAACTTTCAAGGAACAGCACTGCTGGATGTCACACAATACTTCTAATAAGCCGCATTGACTAAAGTGATGTACAGTATTTGCATACAGGGATATTTCTCTTGAAACAACTTCAAAAAAAGCAGAGCTGGAGACTCTGAAACATAAAAAGGAAGCTAGTTGGTAGGGAAACTAATTAGTTGGTTTAAGCCCCTGTCAATGTCAAAGCTGAGCTGCGCTGAATTTCAGACACTGGTGGCTCTTGCTTGTCACTCTAATTGCCACTTTATCTAACTCGATCTCTTGACAGACTTTGAAAATGTCAGTTACCACCACATTTACGTAATTAGTTTTAAAATGATACCGAAGGGAATAAAGTTTAATTAACTCATAACAAATTATTCCAGTGTCTACAGTTAATTTATATTTCACACAGCTACATTGTTTAACTGTTGTTTTGTCTACTGTATGTGTAGACCTGTTGTGAAGTTTGTTTATTACGGTTATTATGAAGCTGATTGAAGTTGACATTTGAGCACTATGCTGTAATTTCCTAAAGATTATCCAATGATTATGAGCAAAGAGCATTAGCAATGGCCTTAATGTATAATTACACTGCATAATTGAAATCATCTACATATTTATGTTGTAGTTTAGTAAAACAGACATCTGACTGGAAAGCCTCCTGAATACTTAACCTGACCAACAAGTTTCCCAATTTAAATGACTATAGAGATAATTTAATTTCTCCCTACCCTCTGAAAGATTTCCTGAATTAAAGCCCTTTAGTACCAGAATATTTCACCTATAAACCTATAAACCAGTGTTGCTAAATATTAAAAAACAAGACTGATGTCTTGATACATGGGCAACAATAATCTCACGAGATTAAGACAGCTGCAGTTGTTGGAGCTGCAGATGCACTGCAACTGCATGTCTATGATTTGTCAGATAGATATGTGACTGATATCAATAGTGAAAATGCATGAAAGTGAAAGTCCCTATATATTTTGACTGATGTTTGCATTTATGTAGTTTTCTACAATTAAGTCTGGTTAGCTAATTTATATACAGCAGCAAAAATTATAACAAAATTTGTGAAATGTGAAATATTTGATATGGGGGTTAAATCTTAAAAACAGTTCACCTGCATAGCATTTTAACTGTGTCCCTGTCACAAGAACAAAGAGCTATTATTATAGACTGAGAACAAGATAATGCTTTATTCAAATCTGTATCTACACTTAAGGAATGTGAGTATTTGTGACTTTCTGCAAAGCTGTATTTTTGTCTTTGTCCCCTGGTGCCACCACCTTTTCTTGTCGGCTGTCTGATGGAAGAGCAGTAAGCCTTTTGGATTGGATACCAAGAGAAGCTGGTTGCAAACTAAGATGGTGGACTTCCAACCACAACAGGAAGTGGTCAGTATTTGTAGTTGTTAGTAGAATATGGACCTTAAGATGAAGAAAATTAGGGTTAAAGCCTCAGTGGCAAGAGTTTAAAAATAAATAAATATTAAGACACAGAAATGTTTCTAAAAGCCTGAAATACAGAAAAAAAGTTGATGGCTTAGCCGGGCAGGTGCCTCTCCGGGAATCCAACAGCCTTCTGACTTCCTCTTTTTTTCACCATGCTCATATATTTAAATATATGACCGCTACATGTCTGTAGATGTTAAGTTGGCATTTGGCAGCTGTTTGACTGGAGCTACAATATAAAATCCAAGGAGATCTCCTTCACTCGAAGGAGGCCGTCAGTATGCTGAAAAAACAACTTTCCTGAAAACAATGTGAAGCATGGGCTCATTTGACCATAGAACATGTTTCAATTATCTCAGTCGATCCGACATGAGCTTGGGCCCAGAGAACACACAGGCAGTGCTGCATGCTTTATGGTTTCCTTCTTGTGTAGTAGAGTTTTAAGTTGCATTTTCTCCATGCAGAGCCAGACTGTGCTAAGTGAGATAGGCTTTCTAAAGTATTCCAGAGCCCATGTGGCTGTATTCATCATGGCAGCAGAGCCGTTTCTCATGCAGTCCCATCCGAGGGCTAAAGGGTCATGCACACTCAACAGTGGTTACTGTCATTGACCTTTGCACACTGCAGTTTTCTCAGTGTACCTAAATCTGTTCACAACATTATGTACTGCAGATGCTGAAAGAACTAAATTATTTGCCATTAATGAGAAATATCCTCAGAAATATCCTCACCAAAGCTACACCTTCGCTTACAAAGACTGTAGCTTTTATCCCTTATGAAAACGAAGTATAGTATACTATTTGTATACTTCTTTTAAACTAAAAATAAGCAAGTATACTTTCAGTTTGCTTTTTATATACTTATCAGAGGTATACTAGATGAAGTAGTATTTAAGTATACCTGCTGTAAACTGACTGACTTGCTGTAAAGTCTAAGTATGCTTGGCCTATACTTGTTAGACTTAAGTCTACTGTATATAGAAATACTTAGCTAGAATTTCAGTAATTTAACTTTATAAACAAACAACTATTAATGTTATAAATTAATAATTCACAATAAATATATCAATAATCACAATGATAAATCACAAATTATGTGACAAGGTGTTTTGCCTTTTAAAGAGACTAAGTATGGTAGGTTATTAATTGTTGAGTTATAAACTGTTAATAAGAAGGGTTAGCAGTCAGTAGGAGCTGCCTCTCAGTAACTTTAGACTTAAAATTATTACTTCAACTTTAAGAGACTATTTTAAGGGAATAAAATATATTTTATTATTTTGATCATCTAGAAATTGTGTTATTATCACATCACTAGTATTACTTCTAGTAGTATACTCATACTATACTCCTTATACCATAAGTATACTTACTATACTTGAATTATACTTAAGTATACTTGGAAAAAAAAAAACTTTAAGTATACTTTTTGTAATGCATACTCAAAAATAACCAATTAACCTCCTAATTTTGGAGTAGTCCAGAATGATGTTACTTGAATATTTTAACTTTGAATGTATTGCAGACTTTATATTTACAAAATACAATTAAGTTAGTTAGAGAAAATATTTTATACAACTGTCGTAGAAGTATACACAAACAGGTCATGTTAAAGTACAACCAGACGGAGCCAGGACGATAGGTAAAGGGGAGATATCCCACACTCTAAGAGTGAGTATCAAGCCACAAGAACAGCAAGCCCTTGCAAGCTTAATGCAAGAGCTGACGTGAGAGACAAGATCATGACTAAGATGGTCCCCCTGTGGTCAATTACAAGTACCTTCTGAAAGTCTACTAGAAGATGTGAATGCGGCATTATGAGCAATCCCTATTATGACTATCACTGAGACCAACCAGCTGATATACACCACACTCAGTTAGAGTCCAAAATCAAGGCAGCAAGAGAAGAAGTTAGCCAGCTATCAGAACGGCAGAAAAGTGTGATAAAGAAAGGATTACTAATCACTTTTTTAAGTGTTGGAAAAGCATATGGGAGAAGGAAGCATTACATAACAACAATTCTGAGTGGCTAATGAATCTGAGAGCAGATCATAGCAACCTCCCTCCCTCAGTAAACATCACAGTGGCAGACTTCCAATAGAGGATCTTAAGTATGAAAAACTGGACAGCACAAGGCCCAGAAAACAATTGGTAAGAACATCAGAGGAGCAGAGCACCAGCTACTGGAAATAGAGAAGTCACTTGAGACTGCAAGATCGGACCAATCAGAAGGATTACACCTTAATGCTTCACACATGAATCCTGGGATCCTTAGAAGTTTACTTTATCAATAGGACTCTGAGAGCCTCCATCAAGAACTCAGTCTGGCTGTGGAAAAACGACCCTAGAACCAATGGCACAAATAATTATCAAGTGTGGTATTTGCCAAGAAAATGCTCTGTCCTTGTTGCATTTGCCAGAGCCTCCTCAGCCAGATCATCACCAGGACCAGTTACGGATAACCAATCAACTTAATGGCACAAGTATGATTGACAGCTGCAGCAGATAAAGCTGCATTCCAGCAGTGAACAAAACATCTACTCATAACACAATTATGTACCTTATATGCACTAGACCTCTGATTTTCTCTGACCTTTACTTGGAGAGTTGCATGTGTGAACACAAACATCCAATTCAACCCGCTTTCTATGCCAGCCCCCTAGTACAATGTCCTTGTGAGAACACAGCAGGTAATTCTCCGGGTATTTACAACGATAGAGTGGAGATTCCCTGTTAGTAGATTTGCCCAGCACAACATCATTAAATATAGGAAATATTTATCTTTTTTTCTTTTGTTGTATCGCGCTTCTCTCTTTCACGAACCAAGGTTATACACATTATGATTGATTACAAATGATGAATGATGATCATTTCTAATAATGTGTACTTTTTGTGTCACGCCGTTTCTCCTGTACTCTCTAAACAGAGACCCTCTCCTCATCGAAATCAAACAGATTATTTCCTCCATTGTGAAAACGCACTGCAAATGGAGTATGTCCAGGTGGGTGCTGCATATGTGAAAGTGCAACTTGGTGAAGAGTCCGGACCTCATCACCCGGAGATAATCTGGAGTGCATGTGTGAAAGCAGCTTAAAGCAGCTAAAGAGAGGGAAGGTAGTCAGAACTGAGGGGATTTTACTATTAGAAAGATAGTTGCTTCACTGGTTTTATATTGATTTTCTTTAGGAAAAAAATCTTTTTGGTGGAAAATTTCATGTTGTTTTGCAACTCATGTTGCTGTTGGAGAGACTATACATATTTCATTGTCCTGTCCAGTTTGTGTGTTTCCTCTTGCCTCCAGTTCCTTCTCAGGTTCCTGTATCCTTATTCGACTCCACGTGCTTTACCACACAGCTCTCCTCAGCAACAGTGAACACACAAAACCAGAGGGGCAAATGAGGCACACACACTAAATAAATATTCTACAGAAAATTAACCTGGCAAACTGGGAAATGACAGCATAGTCTAAGTCAGATGTCTAAACATTGAGAGTAAATGAGCACTTATATATTTAAATTCTCAAGTGTAAACTGTCATCTCAGTATTAGTACTTTAACAGTGCAACTGTCCCAGTTTGAATGGATGCACTTCTGGGAAACATTGATGCTTTAAGTCCTTAATCTTTCCTGAATCCCTTTCATTAAGTCTGTGCTTCTATATACAGGCAGCAGTGCTTTATTTCTGATGATAGAGCAGTAAGGTGTGATATCTTTGAGTGTAAAGTCCCTTTAGGCCTTTTGAAAACTTTATTACAGTTTAATTTTTGACCAGGGGCCTGCAAGATAAAGACTCCAGGCCAGGCAAGGATGATGCTACTGTCTCAGGAGAGCACACAGCATGACATCTCAACACAATGAGCTGAGTCTGAAAGAATCCATATGCAATCTTCTTTAGCATATAACCACGATAATGGTGAAATCTGACGAGGATGGATGCAATAGACCTAAACAAACACTTAAGACTATGGGCCGGTGAAGTTAACACCCATACTGTAGGAACAGGTCTAGTTTGATGGAAAAAACATGCCAGAGATGGATGGAACAGAACAGAGCTTTCCCTTCCATTAATTCTGCTGCAGTCTAAATCCATTGCAATGCTGCTCTGCTTTACACAGTCAGGATGTTTTCTATTCCTGTTAAGCATACAGTACACAAAATTTTATGAATAACACATTTCAAGATTATTTTTGAAGCATCAGGGGGTGAAAAGTGTAGACCTAATGAAATATTCTGTTACTTATTCAGATTTTACTGAAGTAAAAGTTTGTGGAGTTTTAAAAGCAATTACAATTGCAATTACATTTGTCAGCTGTCCAGAAACACAGCTGCAGTG
>OMLM01010700.1:63319-80300 GCA_900302695.1 Helostoma temminkii
GTATTTGCTATTACTTTAGTGCAATGTTTATTTCACTACGTTCAGTGAATGTTATTATTACTATTATTGCTATTATTATTATTATTATAATTATTTTTAGTTGATATTGTATATATTTCCATATAGGATTAAACAAAAAAAATCTAAATTGTCATGGTCAATCCTGGTAGCAGGGTCCCTAGGGTGAAAAGTGTCATATAACCACCACATGATGCAAAGTGAATTTATGATATGTATTAGACAGTTCCTGATGCTGCACTGAAGGAAATCGTTCAAATTCTATATTCTGTAATGGGTATGATCTAAGATAGTGCTTATACCCTGTATATCACTGAAATGGCTGGGGAAATTCCTGGCAGCACAGGCGAATGCAAATTTGTGTGATATTTTCTTTATCTATAAGGGTTTTCTTGATATGAAGCGGAAGATTGCCAAGGGACACCAAAAGAATTTCTATGTTAACTCATGAATATTTAATTTTGGTTAGCCATTTAGCTTGAATATCTAATTAAATCTCTCTTTCCCCCAGGGAATGTACACAATGATTCTGCAATTAATTTGATACTTAAAGGCAATGAGCTGTTAATCTAAGAACACACCCACTGAAACGGCTTGTAATCAACACTTATTGTGTACGTTGAAAGATCAGGGAAGAGTTCAGGTTTGAAAGAAATTGCTACAGCCAAATGGTTTAATAAAACATTCATGTGACAGCAGAGATGAATAAAACATATAGGAATTATACACAGGTCAGGCGAGCAGTGAACGTGGGTGTAGCTGTGTGTCAGAAGGTGTAAATATTGTTAAGAGGGAAACGTTATACTTCCTGGGTCAAAGATACTTGAGCTGCCCACCTGACGGGAAAATACAATACACTAAAATTGTTTGCAATGAGAGTCATAAATTATGCATGCATTCTGTTTTGAATATGACAGCTTTAAACAAATGAAATATCTGGTATAGACAGCCAATGCAAACAAGATGGAATCTTAAAGAAAGTAAAAGGTAGGTGGTGGAAGGTCAGCATTAAGTTAAAACTGTAGAGTAAGAAAAGTCTATGAGCCTTTAAAAAGAGCAGAATCAGTCTGCTTAATGCTGTGTATCATGATACTTGATCGGCGGCAAACTGCACTGGTGGTGGGAGCAGTACACCTTGATAAAACTGTGAGTTCGGTAGAGGCTGTGTTTAATATATATGTGTAAAGCAAAGTGTGAAGTGATGCACCATCACCACAGAACAGATGAGAAAGAATTTGTCTACACTCATGACAAATAAAGCAAATGGACCTGATGAAATCAGTTCTAAATGATCAATATGTGTGCTAGACAGCTTAAAGGGGTTTTTCCAACACCTCCTAAACCTCTCTTTGAGACTGAAAATACTGATTATGGAAAACGTCCTGCACTGTACCAGCGCAAAAAGGCATCCAAGTACCATAATGACTTCTGACTTGTAGCACTAACATTACATGTCTTGTTGACATTTCAGAGACTGCTTCTGCAGCACCCAAGGAATACCTGAACTCCTTTACTTTGCATATCAGGCACACATTGGAGTGGAGGATGCCATCATTTTCCTATTGCACAGAACATGCTCCCACCTAGAGCAGCACTGTGAGAGTCATGTTCTTTGACTTCTCAAGTGCATCCAGCCCCACCTACTAGCTGCAAAGCTGCACAAAATGTAGGTTCACACCGAAACAGTGTAGCAGATCACAGACTATCTTACTGGGCGTCCACAGTTTGTTCACTTAGTTGGCTGTGTATCTGAGGTGGTGATGAGCAGTACCTCAATAAACTGTGCTGGAACCATTCCTGTTTACACCTCTGACTTCAGCTACAACTGAAGAACCTGCCAACTATGAAAGTTCTCTGACGACTCCTTAGTTGTTAATTGCATCAAAAATGATAATGATGAGGAGTACAGGCACCTTATACAGAGCATTGTCAAGTGGTGCAGCAGTAACTGCTTAAAGCGTAATATCAGTAAAACCAAATAATTGACAGAGGTGGGTAGTAACGAGTTACATTTACCTGAGTGAAAAAAATTTTAGTTGTAGTTTTACTACACCATACTTTTTACTTTTACTTGAGTGGATTTATGAAGAAGAAACGCTACTCTTACTACACTCGACTAATTCCTTTTTTTTTCTACACATCAGATACTCTTTATTTTTCTGCCATATGACTGTTTCACTAATCAAACAGCAGCAATAATCGCATGACTCTGTTTTACCAATAAGACAGAGCCATGTAGTCACACGATCACATACAAACGGCTGCATAGAGGCAAAAAGTCTCCACATGTAGCAGTCTTGGAACAAAAACATATGTAAAAATGGCAGAGGCAAATGTCTCCAATGCTAAAACTGAAGAAGATGAACACCCCTGGCCTCATATACAAAGTATGTTTCGCTTACACACAGTGCAAAAGAACAGCTGGATTATGTCTCTTCTCTCCTAAAACAAACCGACATTTTGGCATGCAAAAACTCAACGAGCCTGCTGTGCCATTTGGAGAGCAAGTGAATATACAGTTTACAGTATATCTTGTCACTGGAAGTAGTTTTCTCTGTTCAAACATACACATTACCTACAGTAGGTATTGATTTCAAAAACTTTTATGTTTTGAAAAAGTAAGATTTGTAAATTTGTGCTTCTTGCCTTAATTTGTTATTATTTACAGATGTTATTTCACAATTTCTTTATTTCATTATTTGGAAATACAAGACTTTGCACATTATTTTATGTTTTTTTCTGTCTGATTGTATCATTTATAAAAAACATTACAATCAGTTATTCAGTATTTGAGTAGTCTTTTCACCAAATACTTTTTTACTCTTACTTCAGTAATTTTTTGGATGACTCCTTTTTACGTCTACTTGAGTAATATTATTTTGAATTAATGCTACTCTTACTTGAGTACAATTTTTAGCTACTTTATCCACCTCTAACAACCAGTGGTGGACTTAAAAGTAAAGTAAAGAAGACCCCAGTCCTACTTCTTATCTTATCTCACCTGACCTTATCTGCTATTTGTGTACATTCTTGTGTGTATTTCAGTGTGAAAAATGTCATACATGCTTGCATGATGACACCTTCCTACACACATACACACACACACACACTTTGGACAGACAACCAACGTGTCAAATCCTGTTTTGTCTAAATTGTTTAAATTACACACATAGAAACTTAGACCAACAAATGCATAACATTTGTAAATGGAATACAAGAATAATAGTCTGTGATAGGTTGTTAGCACTCCAGCTTCACTGTAAGAAGGGCCTATGTTCTAACCCTCCAGCAATCTGGTCCCTTTCTGTTTAGAGTTCGGATCTTCTTCCTGTGCCGTTCCTCTGGGTACTCTGGTTTTCTCCCACAGTCTTAAAACTTGCAAATTGTTGCAGTTACTGCCATTCTAACTTGCCCATATGTTTGAATGTGTGCTTGAATGGTTCTGTCCATACACCGATTTGACTGTAAATTGCTCTTCTATCACAAAAGCTCTTCTGGGTTCCAAGTTTACTGTGTTTTCTGCACCCTCTTGTTTGGTCCATAGACTTTAGTTTCGATTATTTCACAAATGAAAGTTTCTACACTTCTAGGCTCTGGGAAAGTTCTACAATTTTAAAATCTCCATGGATTTAAACTTCCTAATATAAAGAGTAAAAACTAAATTTGTTTCTAGTTTCAGATATTTGTTGCTAGTTGTCTGACAGATGCCTTTTTATCATTACAGTGAATGAAGAAAATTAAGGCTAATTAGGTCAAAAGGGACTGGAGGACAGAGTGGTGGTGTCATAGCCAGCTCTCTTAATACATCCACAATTGGCCCTGCAGTGGACTGTTGGTCTGAGTTTTCCCCACCTCTTGCCCCATGTCACCTGGGGTCAGCTCCAGCCCCAGGCAACAGGATAAGTAACGGGTGGATGTATGGTTGCATGAGCATGCTAATATCCCGGTAATGCTGATGTGGCTAATGGGAGTGCAAATGGTCTTTCAGGTATTTGGTGATAATCCAAAGACACATCTGAATAATGATGCTGTAGATCAGTGGATCACTAAAGTCAGTAGGACACATCATCATCTTTGATAACTTCCACAAGCCTCTTATATGATTCCAGGGAATTCCAGGAGTAATGTTCAATATTCATGTGAGAGTGAAGACAAAGTAATCAATGCAACTAAAGGCTTTGAAGGGAGCAAAGCAGCAACCTCTTACATTTTTGCCTCTCTATTTCCTGTTACTCCTTCTGATCCCAACAAGCCCCATTTTTCACGCCTGTAAAACGATGGACTACATGAACACATAAATGTTCTCTCTCATGTGTGTAGACAAGTACTGACAAGCATTCAGTAAATGGGTTTAGCGGGCCACTGTTTCTGGAATGGCTTGGGAACTGACCCATATGCAATTACATTAAAGTCAACATAGAAAAGTTGCATTAATTATGAGTCTGGTTGTGCAAAGACAGACACTAATACATAAACACGAACACTGTGGGAACATGGGCTTTTTTTTTTTTTGTTCTGTCTCATTTTCATGCTGTAGATTAAACTTGGCTCGCTTGCTGAAATGAGGGCACTGTGTTCCCGATAACAGCCACTTGCATGATTTCCAGCAAATAGTTTTTTTTTTTTGTTTTTTTTCCCAATTGAACCACTGACACTCACACCTATTCTGTTTGGATTAACTCATGCTCCTACCCTGAAGGTGCTACTGGAAGTGAAATTGCTCAGTGATTGTTGAGTAATTTTCCTGGAAATGAAGACTGCACAATAGTCAGATATCTATAAACTCTCACAGAGATTAAAAAAAAAAAACAGCTCAAATCTAAAATGGCATCACAGTTCTAAATACCCTTTATATATATATATGATATGTATAGGGTGTTCCCCGCCACTCGCCCGTATGATAGCTGGGATAGGCTCCAGAATACCCACAATCACTATGTGGATGAAGCGGTTCAGAAAATGGATGGATACATATAGGCCATACTATGTGGATGGATGTAAATGCTTTATAGTCTGATTCATAAAAAGTCATTTAAATGGGAAAGGTGTGTGTAAAATGCAAAACAGTCAATGACTTAATGTGGTTATACTCTTGCACAAACAGAAAACTAAAGTGTTTAAGTCTCTGTATATTGGAATTTAGATTTCTTATGTCTGCTTATCTTTGCCTTATTGTAGGAATCAAAATATCTAGAAAGACTGAGGAACCACAAATGAGGCATTATTGTGAATTTCATTCACAATAAGAATCCATCAAGATGGATGTAAAGTATCACTATCTCTAAATAGACAGTTGGTGAGAAAAATGTGTGGGGATAAATTTGGTGAAAATATATCACTTGTTGAGTAGGATCGTGTTGTGAAGGAAGGAGAAATGCTATAACATGCTTTCAGAACAAAAAAGGAACTGGGAAGAAATTGCACAAGAAAAAAAATGAAAGCGTTAGATTTGAAAACAGCATGTCATGTGAAGGATTGGTCTCTACAGTCCTGAGGACTACTGTAGTAGGACTGCTGTTGATGAAGCCCATGAATAAGGAATTAGGCCTGAATGGCCAGTGGGTAGTCACAGAGCTACCCAGGTCTGAGCCAAAGGGAGGTTCATCTCATTCATCATTAACTGCAGCTTAAGGTGAATGGCAGCAGAGAGATGAAGAGAAGGTGAGACAATGAATGAGAGGGAAGGCGACAGACTTGGAGGAAGACTAATTGGTCTGGGAAGCAGATAAGGTGAGAGAGCATGATAGTGTGGAGGATAACAAAAATCAAGGACAAAAAAACGCTGAAAGGGAATCGCAAACTAAAAGAGGAAAAAAGATAAAAACATTCTCAGCAATGGAAAATGATCCAGATGAAAAACTAGTGAAAAAAGCATAGACAAGAGAACTCTAATCTAATCATTCTTAAGAAGAAAAACAATTCACAGAATGAAAAGGCTGATGGAGAAAATAGGGTTTTGTCATTCTCAGTGATTTCTTTTTCAACAAATCTTTGTTCCCCCTTTGAAACAAAAAAAATATAATTCTTCTATTCTTCTTAGTCTACCAGTCTGTAGTTAATTGATGGGTTTATCTGTGGTGGAATAGCAAGTTGTCAGCAGCCACCAGCTGTGGACTAACATGCTTGGCCAGCCAGTGTTCAGCTGTAACTTCTCTGTGTTTGTCTTTCTGTCTTTTTTTCACAGTCTCATCAACTGCCTCTCTATTTTGATACATATAGCTCAACTAAATCAACACACTATGATAGCTCCATTTAAACCAACCTAAGCAGCACTTTTCTGGGCCTCCTATTATTGATTTCCAGTGAAATGGGAATTCAGAGCATATATATGCTGTTGTAGAGCCTAATTAATTACCTGTTTTTCAAGCACAATTTTGATGAAGGTCCCAGACTGGATGGCTGTCTTGGCAGATCGGTTGTGCTGCTTTCTGACTGTGCCTCTGTGGGTTTCCCTGTATACCTTCAGGATCGTTGTAATGCCAGCAGCAAAGATGTTGAACAAAATTGTATGTAAATGATGTAGAGCAGTGTGTGGCGCACATACAACAGGCTAAGAAGACAAACATGTGCTTTTCCAGAGGTGATAACAAATTCCAAAAAGTTGGGATGCTGTGTAAAATCTGCATTAAAACAGAATGTAAATCCCATAAAACCTCATTTTATTCTGTCTTGGTCCAGCTTTTTTCCCAGTTTTCATTCCATATATGGGTTATAATACACTTTTTAATGATTTCTATACATATTATACATATCTATACATATATACATTACTTGGTGTAAACATACACCAGGTAGGTTAGCAGTGGACTCTCTGCATTCTTTACATTTTCCTGTTTAGTACAATCCAGCCCCAAAACGGTCCAGTCCGGATTTTTTTTTTTGTTTTTTATGGACAAGTACTTACAGAGGTGGACAACCAGAGATGTCACTTTACTGTACCAGTGAGGACCTGCTGTGGGCTCTGTACAGTGCTACTGGATTCACTTCAAGACTGGAGCTCAAAGACGGACTTATTCTCACTGTTATTCTAGTTCTGTTACCTAAAGCCTGAGTCTTTTTCAAAGTTGAAGCCATGTGTTAGTGTTACCATTTTGTCTTGTCTATTTTTACTGGGTTAGGTGGGACCTGTGTGTGTGCGCACACACATCTGAGTGCTGATTGCTTTGTGGAAGCAGGAGAAGTTTTTACTAGTTTCACAGCAGAATTGTCTAGGGTCCAAAGATGATGGGCATCCAATATTGTATTTTGGCCTTGTACTTTGAAGACATACATTTCTTAAGATTCTCTAAATGTTTTGATGATATTATGTAATATAGTTAGTGATAGATTCAAAGTCTTTGCAATCGTATATTGAGGAACATTATTCTCTGCCCATCTTTACTTCTGAGCGATGAGCTTTTTATACCCAATTACGTTACTGACATTTGGCAATTAACTCAATTAGTTGCATAATGTTCTTCCAGCTTCCAGCTAATACAACTTACTTTTCCAGCCTTTTTTTGACTCTGTCCTAACTTTTTTGAGATGTTTTGCTGCCATAAATTTCAAAATGATGATGTGTTTTCTACATTCTATTGTGAATAAAATATATGTTTATGAGATTTGCAAATCATTGCCTTCTGTTTTTATGAGGATTTTGCACAGCATCTGAACTTTTTTGAACTGGAGATGTACAAGATGAGAGTTTTTTATTCAGGTGCTCAAACATCATAGAACATAGAATATGCTCATTTTGAACATTTCCCCTCACTTCAAAGGAGAGCTGCAGCTTTTTGTGTTTGTATGTGCACATATGTGCCTTAATATTGTAAAAGAACACTGATGCATTGTTCAAAAATGCTTTGCCTTTGATGTTGCTGAGAAGGACTTGTCTGTTCTGTGGACAAATCAGCTGATTATTAATCAGCGTAGAATGTTCTAATCATTTGGACTGAGACTCTAATCACACTCTCTTTGGTGACTTTGATCATCTTTTCACTGCAATGGAGGGTAACACTCAATAAAAATCAGGTAAAATGTTTCCTTCACTCTCAGTGCCCACGGACTCACAGTGTTGGTGGCAATGTTTTTATCTTAGATTGAAAGTCGACAAGGTGCATTTTGGCATTAGTGCACAGACAAACTCATACTACAGACACACAATCACACACATGCCGCATGTGTGTATGTGCCTACACACAGACCTAGATGTCTCATCAGGTCAGGCATAGTCGTTTCATGGCTTGTAGACCATTTTAGTTTTGGAAATACATATACACCAACAAAAACACTTTCTGTTTCACAGATTCTGAGCATTTTTACACAAATCTTTATTTTAAGAGAAAGAGACAGAGGCATATCAGAATTCATATTGCCTTTCATTATCATCCATGTGGTGACGATCAAAGGCTGGGTGACACATCTTAATCACTGACATAATGAATGGAGGATAAGCCCTTGTGAATTCCAGCCTTGGTCTGACAGAGGTAATCAATAACTCACCATCTCATTTGGTTCTACTTGGCCTGCTAAAGAGAAGGTATCTTCCTGTAGCTTCTGATGGAAGTAACATTATTGGGCTTGCCATCATAATTGTTTTCCTCATTAACAACCTTCACAAAGAATGCTCTTTTTTGACTTGTGAAAGACCCAAACCAAAACAAAAGAAGCACTATAATGGTTGCTGTTGCTAACTGCAGATTGTTTTTGTAATTTTGATAATGCAATGTTGTGACAGCTATGCTCAGGTGTAGATGCTGCAGAGAGTTGAGAGACAAAATAGACTGAAATAATGTAAAATATTTATGCATCTCCATGCACCAGATTGTATTGCTTTACCTCATCTAGACTTTTTTCTTTTCATACATAAAAATAAGTGCTCCTCTAGTGGACCACTATTTGGCAGAATTATCCCTTGTGTTCCTCTATCACACAACTAATGTGGTGAAACACTGAATCAGCAAACAGTAGAAATACAAGGACGTTCAGTAGTAATGGGAAATCTTTTTTGATGGCTGTCTGATTTATGGTAATAAGACTTTAGAAGATCTCATGAGTGCGTATGCTCCTCTGTCTTTTCTTTGAACAAGAAATTCATTTTCAGCAAAAATGCAATGACAGCCCAGCAAACCAAACCATATGCCACAGAGTAAATGTGATTACATGTCATTATAAATGGATTCATCTGTTTTGAATACAGTCCAGCTCTCCCCACCTTGGGACTTTCCATTATCAAATTACAGAGGGTCACTGGTAAATAGCACCAGCTCTGAAAATACAATGAGTTTTTAAATTCTGATTCATATGTGGCCTTCTTGATTTGTATGCTGCAAGGAATAAAACTTAATCAAAATGTCTACCCACCTATAAACTGTACACCAGTTCTCTGGTCTCTTCATAAAAGAATGTATCAAGAGTTACAGTATAATACTCATTTCTCAATTCAAACTGGTGGTTTAGAAGGTTGATAGAAAGTTTGGATTTTGTAATCAATTGTAGAAGCAATGTTAGGTTAGCTGTGGCTACCTGTCAGTCAGAAAAAAAAACTAATGAATGAACTGAATCTCTAATAAGGTCATAGCTAATTGCTCACATGCTGATAAATAATACAAATGACCATTTGACATTAAGTAGTATGGATTAACAGATACCATTAAGTGACAGAAATATTATATGTATTAAGCATTAAATACAAAAGCCTTAATCAGCAATTGTTATTTAGAGTTTCCTCAAGACTGCGGCAGGTAAAAGAAAAGGGAAGTGCATATACCCTCTTTTGACATTGTGTTTTGATCAGTGTTCAACTGAGAAAAGGGCATTTTAGTTAAAGTGATTGTAGTAAATCCAGACAAAGAAGAGTAAATAGAGGAAAATCACAGCTAAAAACTGAAAACTACAAGCTAACAGAAAATAAACCACAAATGAGACAAGAAGGTTGAAAAAAGGAGAGGAAGAAGGGCAAAGGAGGACCTATAAGGGTAAAGCATTTCCTCAGGCATATATAAAGAAGAACTGGTGTGCTAAAGTGATTTCAGTGTATGCACATAAAAATCAGCTTAAAATGGCCAATTTGTAACTTTTAGCTCATATTATTACTGGACAATGGACAAAGTTTATTCTCCTTGCCACTAAAACTGATTTGATATACTTCAACTTGCTTTCTATCTATCTTTTGCAACTCCCTGCATGTTTGCTAGCTGTTATCTATACTGAGATTGATATTCTGTTCACACAGCACCTCTTTATTGCCAATAATGAAAATGAGCCAGATCAGAGCAGGAGGACCGAGCACATGCACTGTCTAGGCCGGGGGTAGTTTACACTGTTCTCTTAATTAGACCTCTGCAAATCCCCAGCGCTCCTTACGGCAAAATTTGACACAACCTGCTCTAATTGCTAACATGCAGAGATGTGATAAAGTATATTTGCTGTAGGATAAGGGGATTAGGATGCACTCCTTGCATAGTTCTAAACCTTAGGGACATGCAGTGTGAAGAGCAGGAAATGTGTATGTTGAAGTTGGTACAGAGAATGAGGGATACATGCTAATTTAAGTAATTCAGCATCAATAGAATATTGAACCAGGTGTCTCTGATCAGATTGGTGAAAAGTTTCTATCGCCTTGAACACTGAATTCATAAACACAACTTCTGAATAACAGATTAGTGAAAACTAATTTAAAATAAATTGTAGCTTGCCATCCTCCAACATCCCTCACAACCTTGAATTACTAGTCTATAGCTTAAAATAATAACTTTACTAACATTATGTTTAAGGTCATACTTTTTGTTAGTGGAGAAATAGATGGCTTCCCATATGCCCATATATATTCCATACTACCATGTCAAAAGTTGACAACCACATTAGGATACACTATACTTCCTATACACCACACTTACAAATAGAACTGGTCCCCACTGAACCACACTGACCTAGACACACCTGCAACAGCCTTCAGTCAATCAACGTACAAAGACATGTCACACATAACCATAGAAACATAAAAAAAAATGGGTCACATCACACTGACATGCAACAAAACACATTTTCTGTTTTCCAGTCCACCTATCTGTGTATGGGTCGGTCTATTAGTCTGTCTGTCTGTCTGCCTGGCTACCTGCCTACCTGTCTGTCTATACAGACTGAGAGTAAGAGCGTGACTGAGCAATTTCTTCAGTTTGCCAGAAAATGTCAAGGCAACAGTAAGGTACAGTGAGTTCACATACTGAGAGGGGGGGCACATTGAAATTTGATTGATGGATGATGACACTGACATTGTCCTCAAAGTTAAAGTATAAAATTACTTCACTTTTACAAAAATAGAAACACTTCCCCTGGCTAGTTTTCTCTCTTGAGTCCCTTATACTGCAATGTGTTCGTTAGTCTAAAGAACACTCATGGCAAGGTTGTATTCCACCGTATTAGCACCATTAATTATAGAAAATAATGAGTAATACAGAAGTATAGGGCCAGAAGTAATTTCACTGCAAAAACTTAAAAATGTATGTTCACTCTATAACACAAATTCAAACAAATGTAAATGTGGAAGTACCTACACATGTAAACATACATACAAACATGTCCAGGTGCTTGGTTCTGTCCTTTAAGCCAGTGCTGCCATTGTTGGTGCTTTTTTTCCCATCTCCTCACCTAAAAGTGATGGTGTGATCAGCAACAAGCCCCTTACCATCACCCCCAGGCCATTATTCTGTCTGCTGCTGTCCTTAACAGTCATCAGTATCTGTCCTCTACGACCAAAGCACAGCCAGCTCTCCCTGAGTTACATTTGATCTTGTCAAAGTCACTTTTCACAGCCCTAGCAGGTTGTTTTACGTCACAGACCCTTATTATTTTTGTGCGTGTAACTATTCCGTGGCTGTGTATAACTTTTCATCCTAGTTTTTTAAATGTGTTTTTGCTCTCACGTATGTGAGAAAGCTTTTGGCAGAGGCAAAGGTTTTTTTACTCACAGATTAGAAAAGGGAGGAAGAAACTACAAACTTGAATGTGAATATGAGAACAGTGTGTGTGTGTAAACCCTCAAGCCACAGTGATTCAAAACTGTATAAAACATACGCCCCAAGCAAAGTAGAAGAATACACAGTGAAAATCTGGAAAAAAAATAATATTCATACAGTATGAGCTCATCATCAACCACTTGTGAAATCTCAACTTCCCTGCTTTAAGGAAATAAGGAACATTCAACATATAAATATGTCTGCCTTGTTGCATAATGCATTGTGGGCCTGGGTATGAAAAATATGACCGCAGTTAAGTTTTGTCATTGCTCATATGTAAATTATCACCTTGCTATTCTGTTTTTCATGTTGCCTGCAGGATTAGAGTTGTATTCTCTTTCCCTTGATGATTTTGTTAATAAAAGGCCAAGAGGCAGCGACTGCTCTACCAGACAGACCTGTCCTGATTAGTGCTTTGCACCCTTATTAACCTTCAGTGATTACTTCTCATCATCACCATTAGGATGCACTGAAGTTCCAGGCACTTAAGTAATCATCATCACCAAGAAGATTCCCAACTCCTAATCCAAATGAAAAAGAAGACAAGCACCCTTAGAAAGAGATCGGTTTAATTAGGCAAAAACAGTTGTTATTGTGATGCGCAACATTTAGTCACTCTCTGGCTTAGAAAACTGTCGAGACAGAATCAGAGGGCTCTATCCTGCTTTTTTGCCCTCAGTGTGACCAAACATCTGCAAAGTGATTAGTGTGATCCTGGATATTTGCTACCTTTGATTGCCTATGTTGGATAATTGGATGCACAGGAGCCACTGGAATGAGAATTGAGCGCTCAGTTAATCTCACTTAAAAGAACTGCAGATGAGTCACACAGGCTGAGAATTGAGGCAAGTTTAGAGACACAATGCTGTAGCCACCTTAAACCTGCTAGATATTTCGTATAACAGGATAGATGCTTGTGTGAATGCATGTCAGAGGTGGTGTCATTTACAATTTCATGAATACTTTGAAACTTTGAAAATTCCATGAATTGATAAATATAAATGGAGCTTTGGCGAAAGTTTAATAACACCCCTTCCTCAGACCAATCAGTTCATCCAGTCATTCTTTAAATATCACAGCGCTCTGTCACTCTGCCTTTCAGACCTATGCTCGTGCAATCATGAAATGCAAAGTGTTGACTTTCTCATACTTGTAATTATATTGATGTCTGACATCCCGATATCATGGGAGGTGAGAAAGATTGAAGATCCCAGAGATGCAGCTGTTGCCATTTCGAAGAGCGGGAGGAGAAATTTGGCATTGCTTCTCTTCACCCACCCATTGACTCACCACTGCTACATCACCTGGCAGCCCGTAACATCAACCCAGCTCCCGGCCTTAATGCTACACAACTTCAGGAACTGGCTGAGACAAGCTATTCTGCTGATAAAATACTTCCATCCTTCCCTTCTGTTCAGTGGGAACCACCGGTCCACAACATCACACTTCACAACATCAACACTTGTTTGCAAACCCTGGAAAATGCCAGCTCAGCAGTTGCTGTCGGACCGATCCCATCAGCGCTCTCGACTCTTCAGCCGGTCTCACTGTCCGACACAGTCTCTGCCCCCTGGCCTCAGCATTCACTTGCCTCCAGTATCCCCACTCGCTCCATGGCCAGTCAATACATTTCAAAATATTTCAGACAGTTCGTGCTCAAAAATCATTCAAGGTAAAGATACCAACCTTCTAAGTTTCCTTCTACCATCTCACGAGTGAGACAAAAAGCTTATCTCTGGCACCAGTTTCACAGCGGTGCTAAAATCTTCCGATCCTCGCCTCACCAGGGACATGACTATTGGGGAATTCCTTGTTCAATTCTGGCCCTGATTGATGACCTCAATCTTTTACAAATATCACAAAGCCCTGTGAAGCAAATCAGCCTTGCATATCACCTATTTCAACACCTGCATCAATTGGTCTATTTTAAACACTGAACTGCTGGTAATGTTGGTTGTCGGTCAACAATCAATCTCCTGCACTTCATGCAGAGACTGTGGTCACTCATCTTCTTTTTTCAGTTGGCTTTCCCTGCTCCTAACATGAGTGTCACTTCCTCGCTATCAGCTGACTGCCGTGGGTGTCAGGTGCATTGGCTTTAATCCAAGCAAATTTGTAATAGCTTTAATTAAAACAACAACTGTTGTACAAAGAGTTGCAAAAATGGCTGCATTGTAGGCCCCTTCTCTTCCTTTCCTTTCTCCCTATCTAGAGCCAGTCCATTTAATATCACTACTCGCAAGTATTCCGGCAAGAAAAGATACATTTTTGATCTGCTAGCCCGCCATTCATGTCCGGTTCCAAGTATCTACAGCTTAATTCTCCCTGTTCCCTTTTCCTTTCATGATGCGTCTGTCAACAATGCAATTAAATTAATAAAACTAGCAGGTCAAGTCTCTCATAAGCTGATATCACTGACACCTTTAAAATAATTCTGATTCACCCTTCTCAGTGGCACCTGTTTGGCATCAGGTGGGATTCCAAATATTATTTCGCAATCCGGCTGACCTTTCGGGTGCAGAAGCAGCCCTGCCATTTTCAATATAGTGTCAGAGGCGCTGATCACTTTTCAAACACGAAGAAGAAGAAAACTGTTGGCCCTGCAACCACATTAGAATTTCCTGGCATAACTCTCAACATCAATATTGTCTATTCCACTGACTATCTCCAGTTCTACACGGACGCAGCCCCATACGTGGGTTTTGATGGGTACTACCACAACATGTGGTTTTGTCGTGGTCGCTTGTTGCATTTGGGGCCACCTTTGGTTTTGGAAACGCTTTTCAGTGCTATGCAACAATTAAGCCACAGTTGACATTATAAACAAGAGCTGATCTTCTACCCCTGATATCCCAGGTCCTAGATCATGTGAATGTTACTAGAGTCCTACTCCTGCAGTCGTCTTTCCCTTTCTCAAAGCTAATTCTCTCCTAAATCCCACACCTCTAGACAGTCTCCTAAAATCAGCAAAATACTAGGGTTTGGCTTCCCCCACATTATGTTCTTATGATTTTGCCTGAAGATTGTTTGCTTCTTTTTGTTTTTTGATTAATCTGCCTATTTTTTACCTTTACTTTTTTCTACTGTGTGAGCCTTTATTTATTATTGTAAAGACATAAGAAAATTAAAGCTCTCTTATATTTGCGGCTTGATAGTAGTGATCCAATTTAATGCTAGAAGCCATGACCCTGGATTCCCAAGTTTATTCTCAAATTCTTCAATCAAACTGTTATTAAAAGGTATAGATAAAGTTTCACCCTCAGTTCCAGATAACAGACAACCAATTACTCTTTCAACTCTTCTTAGGCTGCTTTCCACACTTCGTAACAGACTGTTTTGTCTTTATATAGATGCACTTTTAGAGTATGTTTTTTCTCTTGCCTTTTTAAGGATTTATGAGATGTAGTGAATTTACTTACTACAACTTCAAATTCCCTTGACCCTAAATTTGATATCACCTCTTCAGATCTGACTTTTCACCCAAACTATTACAGCTTATTTCTTAAACATTCAAAACTAAAAGGTCCATGTTCAGTCATTATTGCTAGAATAGATTCCAATTTCTGTCCCTTTCATGCTATGCTTAACTACTTAAAGCTAAAAAAAAAAAAAACTAGTGCTTTATCTCCACTCTTTCTGACTCCTGAAAATCTTACCATATCAAATGTGCCAAAAGTTCATTCAGGATAGGCGCTGTTACATTGGCAGCAATGCTAGGCATTTCTGCCTCCTCTCTCCAATAACTGGGCCGTTGGTCATCTTCAGTCTATTCTTCATACATCTAACCAGACACAAGTGCCGTTCTCTCTGCTGAAAGGTCTCTGAAGCCATGAATACCTTTGGTAAGTGTCTCATGTAGCTGGTGGTGGTTCTTCTGTTTACTCATGGCAAGCATCTCATCCTTTCACTGTAATTCAGCATAGGTAATAAGTGCATGTTATTCAAGTATTCTCCAAGTCCCTATCTAATTAATCTAATCTATTAATTCTTCACTTACCTTCGATGGTGCTCCTATCTCTCTGGATTCTGACAGCCTCCTCTCATGTCACTCTCACCTCTGATGGCTTTCTTATCTCTCTCTCTCTGGCCTGCAACGCCCATCTGCTTATCTTAATCTGGCCTCCGACGTCCTCCTTCTACCTGACTCTGGCCTTCGACGGCCTCTCTATCTTGCTCTCGCATCCGATGGCCTCCTTTTCTCACACTCTGGCCTATGATGGCCTCCTTATACCTGACTCTGGCCTTCATGGGTCTCATTATCTCACTCTCTGGCCTCTAATGGCTTCCTGCTATCTCAATCTGGCCTCCAACGGCCTGCTGCCATCTCACTTTGGCCTCCGACGACCTTCTCCTATCTCTCTCCTGCCCCCAATGGCTTCCTTCTATCTCACTCGCCTCGAATAGCCTCCTTACCTACTCTCAGACCTTCAACAGCTTTCTCTCATCTCAAATTTAACTCTGATGGCTTCCTCTTATCTCGCCATGGCCTCATTATTTCTCTCTCCGGCTTCTGTTGACCTAAAATTCAGATTTAATGCTTCTCCTCTTCATGGCTTTCTTCTGTCCTCTGCCTCTCACTTGGTTAGTTCTACTATTTTCACTTTTGCTATTTGTATTGTACTTCAATCATTTTGAAATATACCACTCAATTAATCTCTCCTTATTGGAATTGAGCTTTGGTGAAAGTTCAATAAGGAAGATCTTTTACATTCACCTCTGTTAGGATTCCCTTCTCAAGCTACACAGTCATTTCTGCTTTCCCACGCTGTCAAAACCCCTTTCATATAATTTGTCATCACTATCCATAAGCAATAACCTTTCTTTCTGCCTTCCTCAGACCAATCAGCTCATCCAGTCATTCTTTAAATATCACCTCGCTCTGTCATTCTGCCTTTCAGACCTACACTCGTGCAACCCTCCTCAATTTCATCACCACTTTATCTGAAGGGGACACCAGGCGAACAACA
>OMLM01010700.1:80320-100443 GCA_900302695.1 Helostoma temminkii
AACAGAGTTTCAGTTTCCTCTCCTAGTTGATTCCGCCACCATCAGCATCTAGAACTCTGTCATTCATCTTTTACTTATCCTTAGTGACCTAGGAGTAGCAAGGCTGCTCCATGATCGGGGTCTAACTGCCAAATATTCTTGTGTCCAAATTATAAAATTTGTTGTACCACTCAATTAATCTCTCCTTATTGCAATATATATAAATAAATTCGATGAAAATCTAAATTTTGATTGCATATATGTCACATCAGAACACTGTGCCTATAAAACAGTGCCTCTAAAAAGTATTCACCCAACTTAGAAGTTTTTTTCTTTTCCTTTTTAATTTAATCATGGTTGATTTATTTTTTTTGACAAAAAAGAAACATATAAAGTCCTTTGTGTCAAAGTGAGAATATGTAGAACTTTGCAGAAACATTTTAAATTACTTAAAATATAAATAAAAGAGGAAATAAATGATTTCATCAGTTTTCAGCCTACTTAACGTAACTTGCCTCACTGGTGCAGCGAATTGGTTTTAGAACATGTGCAGATAGTTGAATGGAGATCACCTGAGCTCAGTGTATGTGACTGAATGAGTATAAATACAAGCACAGGCTAAGTCAGGGTATGGATACAAGAACATTCACTATATATCCCATGGAGTACAGTTAAATCCACCATTAAGAAATAAAAGAATTTGGCAATGTTGCCATCTTTAGAGCCGCTCAGCTGGGTGTTTGCATAGACATAGTAAACACATAAAGGATAAAGTCTGAGCTCTTGTACTGCCAGACCTGCTTGAAGGTGAAATCCTCACACAGCCTGTTATAAATTATGTATCTACCGTTTGCCATTCAAAGCATTTGTATGAGTGATCTTTGATAGATGTTTAGACTGAAGCTAGAAAAACCATCCTTTGTATTTCATTCCTGGCCTTGTAAAGTAAAGTATGCTGCGGTATGGATGTGTGTTCCTCTGAAAAGGTTACACTCAGTGTGTGTTCCTTTGGCTCTGTGTTCAACACTGTCTGTGAGTGATTAAGGGAAAAATGTGTCTGCTCAATGTAAATGTGGTGGTGGAGCTATGACAGGTAGATTGCTAGTTTGTCTCATGAGAACAGTGCCCTTTGGGAGACACAGTCCTGAATGACATCCGCTGTCAGAAACTGATGTTATGCAGTCACTGAAAGTTGGAGGAAATGTTTAAATTGCAATTTGACTTACTCATAGCATAAATAGTGTCAGATTCTTTGCATTTCTATTGTAAATACACCGATCAGGCATAACATTATGGCCATCTGTACAATCTAATGCTATCAAATACAACAGCTCTGCCATCAATTCTACATTTATAAACTAATCATTTTTCAGTTTTTAAGTTGAAACTATCAGAAATGTAATAATTCTACTAAATGTGCCTTATTAAGGTCATTGTGGGCGGTGGAGTCGTACTGGAGTAGGTTATGTTAAGAGGTGTCTATAATATTTTGGACCCCTTGTGGTAAATAGGGAGGCCAGAACATTAAACACCTCTTAACAAAAGTTTAATGTAGTTTGGAAGACCACATTCTAGTTGGGGAGAGTTGGGTATACAGAGTGGAGGATGTATTTCTGGTGTTTTTGAATGATCAGCTCCATTGATATAGATATTAAGGTTTTTATGTCCTTGGCATGTTTCTCATTTCTAGTTAGAACACTCTTGTTCGCCTCCCCCTTCAGTATCTATCCACCCCCATTAGGAATCACAACATACTGACAAACTGTATCTCTAAGGTGTAGCTGCATCTAACAGGAGCTAGATGGAAGCTGTCTTCTTTGGCCTGATGCAACTGCATCCTTGGCTTTCATAAGTGATTGAATAAATTTTAGAAGGATGAACTCATGTCCTGTTTTTCTTTAAGATAATGTACGTGTATGTGATATTAGGGGTCATGTCTTGCTTGAGATAGAAATAAGACCTAGAGGACATGCAGGACCAAAGCAGGCCCTTAGTAATGGACTCATGGTTCTTATTATAACCATATCCTCAACATGATTTAAAACATTCTGATTTAATTATCATGTAATCATGTTGATGTTCCACAAACAACACTTCAAAATCCATTAAAGATACCCTCCTATCTAGTCTCCAATGTTTAAGGTGAAGTGCAATTTAAAAAACACTCACTACATTCTCTTGAAGCACTGACAGAGTTGGAAATATGTAGCTACCATCTAGGCTTCTATTTATCACCAACAGATTATACTATAATTAATTTTCTTGCATAGGGAATACACAAACCTGTTGGTTATTAAACTGTCAAATGAGTGGCCTTCCCAAAGGACGAGTTTATCAAATAACTGGCAGACAAAGGTAGAGTAAAAAGCACAAGTAAAAAATATGTGACACTAAAATGAATGTGCATAATAATAATAATAATAAAGTACCATGAATGGTACAGGTGTAAAAATCACTTTTCAGTCATAACTCTTGGTGCCTTTGGGAGATTAATAATGCATCATTTGTGGACATACTGTAGAGCTGTCTGTGATAGAAGAATACAGACTCATTCCATGAAAATATTAAAACATGGGGCTGTAGGGATTGCATGTGCTACCAGAGAGGCTGGGTATGTGTTGGTGTTAGATTTTCAATGAGAGCCAGTATATGTCTAGAATATCAATGACCTCTTTACACTTCTGATTGCTCTGCCCCAAGGAGCAGGGTGATGAAAGAGAAAATTGGTAGTAGAAAGTCAGAGGTGAGTTTCAGGGCTTTTCTCCCAGCATCCCTGTTGGAGGGTGAAAATGATCCTCCAGCTTGTAAGTGCTCACTGCAAACTCAGTGTTAGCTTGTGAGTTCACTGGAGTGACCTCTGTATTACCAGTATCATATGGCACAGATGTTATATTTTTACTTGGCTACAGTAAACTTTAAACTCTAAGTCTAAGTGCATGTTACTGAAATGAGCAGAGTGATATAGATACACAGTTAAAACAAAAGTTGATTTGAGTTAGTATACAGAGCCTGATCTGGCAAAACGGCTCCCATTGTCCCTTGGTAAGAGCCAACTCAGTCTGGGCATCACACAAAGCGTGGCATTTTACAGGGTTGGAATGGGTGCAGAATCTGCTCTCTAAGTCTCTTTGTGTGCTGGAAAAGAGCCAAGAGCACATCACCCTCAACCCCCCACACCCACCATGCCACTGACAACCTCTCTGAGGAGTAGACAGAGGAGTTGCCAAGTCAGTGTTTGGCACACCAAGGATAAACTCCACAGCTAAATCCTCACAGGAACATTTAAGATACCTAATGGGGATTAGACAAACTAAGAAGGCCTGTTGTGGGGAATTTATGAATAACTGAACTCAAGGAAGCCAACAAACAAACATATACACAATGAGGGAAATGTCAAAACAAAAGCCTTTGAGTTTACACATGTGACAAAAGTTCAAATTAAGGAAATATGGATAGTGCATTTTAATGTCTTGGTGTGTGTGTGTGTGTGTGTGTGTGTGTGTGTGTGTGTGTGTGTGTGTGTGTGTGTGTGTGTGTGTGTGTGTGTGTGAAACAGCCTTGAGGTGGCCATCAGCAGAACTCAGTCAGCAGAGATATCAAGGTAAGATCAGTTAGAGAACTATGAGAGGGATATTAACTGTTTCCTCAGCACTTCTGTCAGTAAGCTGCACTTATTACAGCTGTTTCCTCTTTGGAACAACCAGCAACCCTCCATGATGCATCTTTCACAGAGGAGGTTCTCTTCAAAGAAACAAAAATGGGGACAACTAAGGGGTTTTAAGGAGAGATGTACAGTACAACTAAATATAGTAATGTAAGTATCTGTAAGGTAATCCAAAGGCCTGCTTGTTGAAATGCATGGTGGACTGTGGCACACTAATGTGGTGTGTCACTACTAGGGGATGATATGAGTAAGGTAACCTATTAAACAACTTCTCAGTTTTGTCAAAGAGACATACAGTAGCTACTCGGTTTATTGAGGCACAGCAGAACAGAAAGGATTCAGAATTTTAATGTCAGTGTTGTGTCTACAGATAATTACAGAGGGCAGTTGACCATGAAATTCAACCCACCTTGTTATTCAGTGACATTTGAATTATTGGAATCACTCACAGACTCATCGGTTGAAAGGCCAGTCTCACAGCATTGTGTGTATGCATGTTACGTGTTTGAACAGTTGTGTGTGTATGTGTTTTCTTGAACCTCTATTCTTATGATAGCTAGGGCTGTTAGTTTAAGAAGTGGGGACATTTTTCACAGGGTGAGGTCATTTTGGCTATTCCTTATTATTATGAGGGGCCAGTTTACGGTCAGGGACTTAATTAAGTCACCAAAAGGTGCTTTTAAGAATAGCTAAACAAGGACACAGAGGTATAAATGTGCTTTTGTGTGTGTGCGTGTGCGTGCATGCTTGCATGTCTGTCCATATATGTAAATGTGTGTATAAGTTTGTCTAAATAACAATAGCAAACCATTATTTTTAAACTAGAGTGTGTTTCACCTTGATGTGGTTACTTTATAGCGGGTAATATTTTGTATACAGAAGCACTCGTTTTTCATATTGTGGACACACAGCCCATAACCATAATAGGACCATATGTGTTGCAGTCTGTCTGTAAGCTGATTGATATTCTATTGGATCATATCTATAAGAGGAATAGGATCCCAGTTGACTCAATTAGCGATGCATATTGTTCTGCAAAGTATTTAATAATGTGGGGATACAGGCTGCTGTGTCTTGGTCTGAATATAAATGACCATGTATTTGCACGAGGTCTCTATCCTTCTTGCACTTAGTGTAACTTACTGTAACATAATGTGAGCTTTATTGATGTGTGTCAGTGAGGCACAGAAAAAGTTCAACTGGTAACAATATTAGCTAACCCAGGACAGTAGCAACACACAGTAACTCTACAGTATTAGTGATAAAGGTAGAAGACTGTTCATAGTACAATGTACTCACTGAACATGCTGCCACCGGAACCCTTTGTTGTCCTTTCATTAGTAAATGTACATAAAAAGATAATCACCAGAGCTGGTAGACACACAGACCCCTAGAAAAAAATGCAAACACAAAATATTTAGGATCAAGATACAGTATATGGCCACTCAGACTCTGCTTGTCAAAGACATGGAGGAAAATATTATTGTGCAGAAGATTATACAGTATCCTGTCCAGAGGTGGGTAGTAGAGAGTTACATTTACTCCATTACAATTATTACAATTTGCAAAAAAGAAACACTACTCTTACTCCGCTGCATTAGACTGCATTCAACTTGTTAATTTTTATTCTACACATTAGATATTCTTTATTTAGCTGGAGAGATACCACCAGTGCATCTACTGCACGACTGTGTTTCACCAATCAGCTGCAGCAACAATAATCACTTGACTCCGTTCCCCAATCAGACATAACCATACAGTCACATGACCACACTACAGCATAGGCATGTAACTGCCAAAACAATATTTCAACATACAAAAATTCAGCTGGTCTGCTGTCACATTTGAAGGGGGCAAGTGATTATACAGTACACAGTGTCTCTTGTCGCTGGAAGTAGTTTGTACTGTTTAAACATATATACAGTAGGTAGTGGATTCAAAAGTTTTATATTGTGAAAAAGGGATTTGGAAATTTCTTGTGCCTAAATTTGTTATTTTGTAACAATGTAATTTACTTTTACTAATTTTTTATTTTATTATTTGGAAGTATTTTATATTTTTATCTGTTTGATTATATAATTTCTAATAAATAAATCAGACATTAAGATTGGATACAGTGTGAATGCAGTCTTTTCACCAATTACTTTTTTACTTTACTTACTTTACATGTAATTTTTTGGATGACTACTTTTTACTTTTACTTAGTAAGTAACACTACTCTTATTTGAGTACAATGTTTGGCTACTCTACTCACCTCTGATCCTGTCATCCACCCCATTTTTGCAGGTCATACATGATACCAGGGTGCATGATAACAGGATTCAGCCAATCATAGCAGCTCAGCAATAAACAAGTTGTGCATGGTGTTCACATGCACATAGACTAATGAGACAGTTTCTAGGCGCATCATCCTCAGCCTTCAGATTCCTTCCTTCAATTGTCAATCACTAAACACTGGGACTGAAGTTAGTCAGACGTCCAAGGAGAATGGAAAAAAAAGAGGAATTAACAAACGAGCAATGTTGCATATCTTCACAACTTGCTGCAGTTTGGAAGACATTTATTTTAGGAGTGTTTATCCCCTTTGTTTCTGCTGTGTGTCCACGACTAGCATTTTACTGAATGTGTCTGGGCTCCAGGTCTTCTAAGAGAAATTTAGGTTGGTTGAACTATACTCTGAATTATACTCAGCCTAACTGGTTTTCTGCCTAAAGTCTTAGATCTGTTTGTTACTAATGTCAAACACCTGAGTAGATCCAAATGTATTTGACCAAACAGTTTTCATGTGAGAAATATTTTTTCTGAATCAATAGCCTATATAAAAGGTTTATGCTATTAAATTCCATTAACTTTATAGCTGTAGTAGGTCGAACATTAATATCTTGTTTTTCACAGTATGTTTCATTGTTGGAACTGGTTGTGAAAATAAGCTTTTAAATTCTTTGTATCAGTCTCAAAATTTTTATTTTTTATTATTTTTGTCTTTTTGGGACATTAAATCACTGCTCTTTTCACCTGTGGCTCCTTTTTAATTGATGCCAGTGTCAGTTTGTTTCCTATTTGGGTCTGTTCAGGGTTACTGCATATTGAATATGTGTGGGGTGTGGTGTGTTCAGACAGTCTCTCTTTTATGAAAATTGATTTATGCACATTGCTTTATTTAGTTTAGGTGTCTGGCCCACAACTCCTGTTTTTTTCAGCTGCAGCTGATATTTGTTTTCAGGGAAACAGCTCTAAAACCTGCTACTTGCTCGACACCAAATGGCAAACTGACACAGTTTGAGACTAGATGCTGAAGACAATGAAGCACTGAACAGTCAAAAAGGCAGAAAGTCCTTCAGTAGAAAAACAGAGCTAAAATGCAGTGATACTGGTGACCAAACACAACTCCAAATAAATAATATTGTGTCGTGTTCACAACTTGTTTCTGCTGCTTCCAACTTGCATAAAAAAGCAGTTTTAGCAGGTATAGTTATGAGGCAGAGGCCAAGGGTAGTTTTGTTTAGAGGCTCTTCTTGGCTACGCCCCTGCTGGGATGCGTAATGGTTTACGGAGCGCACGTACTGGGTGGTTGGGCAGTTTCTTATGTTTCCCGATGATTGAGAGAGCCCATTGCCAGTAAATTATGAGTGACAACGGAGGGTGTGGCATCATCATTTGTTGTGTTGTCATTTGCGATTAACCCAAATTCAAGGCATCCCTTTGAGTCCTGAACACGGTTTCCCATAGAAGTAGTTCTGGTCCACAATCCGCCCTGCGCAGAGGGAGAGCGAGCGAGCGAGCGAGAGAGAGAGAGAGAGAGAGAGAGAGAGAGAGAGAGCGCTCCTCCTCCTCCTCCTCCTCCTCTGTGTCTTCTCACCACTCATCCCGAAAAGCCAAGGTAAACGGTCTTCACGGCGGAGACCTCTCAACGTTTTCTCAACGCATAATGGAAACAGAATTAAAACATCTGTGGCTCATCCGTCTTCGGTACTTTTTCGCTTTCACCAAAGCTGTGGCGTTTCTCTAATCTGATTTCCTCTTCGCTGCACAACTTCTTTCCTGGTATTTTTTTCCAGACGCGCGTTCAGAAATACCCAAACATAACTGAACTGTTCTGAGACAAGGTCGCGTTTTTTGGATGGAGAATTTTGAGTCGGTGAGTTTCTGCGACTGTAGCGATGAAGCTGTTAAAATGTGCTGCGTTTGGTGCTCAATCTGTTCGGCTGAATGTATGTCTTTTGCTTATTTCGTGCTGAGGATCAGTAGCCAATTTGTCATGTAGAAATATCAAAAATGCTTGTTCAGAGTCAGACTATATGTAATTAAATCCAGTCTAGATAATCATAAACCAATTTCATTAATTTTGAGTAGAGATGCATCTGCAGTTTTCTAGTTGGAACTCAACAGGTTTTGTATATCCTCTGTCTCACCATGAAGACTACAGCTGCCCTGTTAAATTACCTCCATATAGCAGATATCCAACAGTATAGGCTGTTTTGCTTGTATCCCTTTTTATTTTTTAGCATGTTACATTCAGTGACCTGTGGTCCTGAAAGGCTTAACTCTACCTTAACTCTATCTTAACTCTACCTTAACTCTATCTTAACTGTCCGGAACTGGGAAATGTGGCCTTAAAGTAATTATAGGGAATATGACGCTTATTGGAAGTTGCAGTATCTTCCTGTAATCACATCAAAGCCCAGTACATCAAATAAAAATACATTTTATATTGTATGTTACAAAGGTTTCTCACCCTATGTTAAACTTCATTTCCATCAGACACTTTTTTGCTGTCTCAGCTGGTCTGCCTTGTTATGATACAAGCTGCATTGTTTTATCTTTTGTCATTTGTCCCTTTTCCCACTTTTTGTCTGTTCTGCCTCTTAAACATTATTTTTCTCTCTCACATCTTTGACATTGATGTATCTCAAACCCATTTCCTTTTTCCTGTTTTCTCCTTGACTCCTCTTACTTCTCTCAATGATAAACATTAGCACTCCTGTCCTTCATATTCTTACAGTCTCTTTTCCCTTTAGATGGTGAATATTCTGAAGTCAAGCTGGTTGTGAAGGTGCTGGACTTGTCCCCCCCTACGCCCCAAGCCGGACACAACATGGCGGCGGGAGTAGCGGCATGGCTTCCTTTTGCCCGGGCAGCAGCGATAGGCTGGATGCCTGTGGCCAACTTGCCCATGCCAGTGGCGCCCACTGAGAAGAACAAGAGGCAGGATGAGCTAATCATTCTTAATGTCAGTGGACGGCGATTCCAGACCTGGAGGAACACACTGGACCGCTATCCAGACACCCTACTGGGCAGCTCGGAGAAGGAGTTCTTCTACAACGAAGAGACCAAAGAGTACTTCTTTGACAGGGACCCAGATGTGTTCCGCAGTGTGCTCAACTTCTACCGCACAGGCAAGCTCCACTACCCACGCTATGAGTGCATCTCTTCCTACGATGAGGAGCTGGCTTTCTTTGGCATTGTTCCAGAGATCATTGGCGACTGCTGCTATGAAGAGTACAAGGACAGGAAGAGGGAGAATGCAGAGCGTCTGATGGATGACCAGGAGGACAACAAGGATGCTAAGCTGCCCAACATGACCTTCAGGGAGACGATGTGGCGGGCTTTCGAGAATCCCCACACTTCTACAATGGCCCTTGTCTTCTACTACGTCACTGGCTTCTTCATTGCTGTGTCTGTCATCACCAATGTGGTGGAGACGGTGCCCTGCGGGTCGGCGCCCAACCAGAAGGAAGTGCCATGTGGTGAGCGATACACAGTGGCCTTCTTCTGCATGGACACGGCCTGCGTCATGATTTTCACCGTGGAGTACCTGATGCGTTTGTTTGCTGCACCCAGCCGCTACCGCTTCATGAGGTCTGTCATGAGCATCATTGATGTAGTGGCCATTTTGCCCTATTATATCGGCCTGGTGATGACTGACAATGAGGACGTGAGTGGCGCTTTTGTGACACTCCGTGTTTTCCGCGTGTTCCGTATCTTTAAGTTCTCCCGACACTCGCAGGGCCTGCGCATCCTGGGCTACACGCTAAAGAGCTGTGCCTCTGAGCTGGGCTTCCTGCTCTTCTCCCTCACTATGGCCATAATTATCTTTGCTACCGTTATGTTCTACGCAGAGAAGGGTTCAAGCTCCAGCAAATTCACCAGCATCCCAGCCTCCTTCTGGTACACCATCGTTACTATGACAACACTTGGGTAAGAGCAGAGCAGACACCTCATTTATCTGTTGGTGAGCTGTGTGTATGTGCGTGCATGCAAGTGCATGTTTGTGGATCTGAGTGTGTATGTGTACTTGTAGTTGGGTCTGTTTTGTGTGGGTAAATATATGATTTGACTTGAAAGTGCTTCAGAAGTCAGTGCTACCCTTTCTTTCCCAACTTTACACATAATGCTAAGAGACATCAGAGAAATGGCAGTTTTCAGTAGACTGTGTCCACTGTGACTCACAAGTGATGGTATTCTTCTGGGAGAAGAGCAGCCGTCAAGATGTTCTCTCTTAGTAATGGCTGTGCCATTTCCTGTCCTTTATACATCACTGGTAAGAGGGACAAGCAGCCAGAGACACGGGCGATTGTAGAGAGAAGGGTACGGTTGAAAACATTTCAGAGGAATAAAATATTGTAAACAGAGAAATTATAGAAATTTTTGTATTTCACTTTTACTACTTGCCCTGTGGCCAGCAGGCATGGACTTTCAGTTTAAAATAAACTGAAACACTGACTTTGCAGTTTGAGAGCCCTCCTCCTCCTCCTTCACTCACTCTTTGAGTTACACAAGTTGCTGGCCTTGAAAATTAAGCACCTCTTGATACAGAGGCTCTGATGCAGCATATCAAAATGCTCTCCATTTTAAGAGGCATCTGAGTGGTTATTTGCATTTGGGTAACAGGCAGAGATAATTAATGTTATTAACACACAATTGTAAAAGCTATACATACTGTATTTCCATTATTCACTGACTGCCTAATTAACCTGTAGTGAAGGGTGAAGTGTTTTGATAAGGTTTTACTGAGCAAACACTTTGATGCATTCTCTTCTTATGTGTCCTCTCATATAATGGCATCATATATTTCCATCAATCATTTTATTGTCTTGAGAAAAAGAAATACATACATCATTAATTTTACACTGTGTACACACACACACACACACACACACAGAGTTCTCTGATGTGGCACCATTAGACCTAATGGTAATGTGTTTTATGAGCGTCCCCTGTTGTGGATCTGTGAGTCAGACTGAGAGGCTGACAAATTACAGCATCCTGCTAAATGTCAGAGTCATGGAGGCCATAAATGGCTCTGAGCTCATTGCTGTGACACACTTGGCACCTTGTCATCATGCCCTGCCATTCACAACCTGCCCAGAAGATCTGGGGTTGAGCAGATGTCTGATTCTGGATCATTTGTTTGCTCTGTGGATAGATGAATCGTGTAGATCGGGATGATTTTCTGCTCTGCTGTCTGTTAAATCTGTGAACAGGCAGCAGCTCGCTTTGCTCTTCCACCTTGCCCGTACTCTAACACAGTACCACCTCTTCCCACTGGAGTGAGACCTGAGACAATAAACTACTCTCCTGTTGCAATTACTGTAGGATTATGGAAGAGGAGGGTGTGTGTGTGTCTGTTTGTGTGTTAAGAAAGGGGTAGTTGTTGAACTTAGCCTCATCAGTTGCTGGGGCCAGAAGTGAGTGTCAGAGTGACTAATGATGGGGCCCACTGCATCTGCTGACTAATCTTCTGGTCTCTGTGCTCCGTTTGTCATAAACACACACAATCCTGGGCACACACACACTGTAAACTATACTGTCTTTATCCATTTGGGCATGTATACACTTATAAAGGCAAATCTAGTCACATTTTTATATGCATTTATGTTTTTATACCTTGTTTGGTGTGCATGTATTTGCATTTTTATTTATTTATTTATTTAGAGCATCACATTCATATACTGATTTATTTTTTTACATCAACATGTTTTTTTAAAGTTTTTTCAAGCTTAAAACTGTTGAAAGTTTCCTGACCACCCGCTGGGCTGCAATTTGACAGACTAAATAAAAACTAAATAAAATGGAAACCACTTTCTGCAGATAATGTTTTTCCTGACGTCTAGGCTTCCTATCACGGCGCCTCAGGTCTTAATTTTGTGCTGTTGAGACTGTGTTCTGCTTAGTTCTCCTGGCAGAGATGCTCATATCATCTGCACTCTCATGTTTAATTTACTGTTAACTTGTGAGCTTTAGCCCTGATGTTTTTGCTGCACTCTGAAAATTTGTGTGTTTGTATGTTTATTTTGTTGCATATGTATGCAATGCTTGTAAAAAGCTGTGCTATCTGTGCCACATATAGTTTATGCAGCCTTGAAGCTGAGGCTTTTTGAGTGTTTGTTTATCTGTCAGTAATTTGACCTCAATCAGAATTTCTAATCTCCCTTTATTGGTGGGCAATGAAATACCACGTCAATAGCTTTTTGTATTGCCGCCTTTGTCTTTCTTCCAGCAGATTCCTTTAATAAAAGCATGTTAGAAGAGAATGAAAATTGAGACTGGGTTTAGACAAGAGTGAGAAACCAGCCAGCACTGTCATACTTAGACTACTGCATTCACTCTCTAGCATGGCCAAAAAGCTTACTGTAGCTCAAATCCTAAAAAATACGAGGCACAGGCAGGCAGGCCGGCACACAATGGTGAGGCTTTGGCTAAATCAGAGATATTTAGAACAATAGGCAATAAGGATTTTGTTTCCTGGATTGTTAAACAAATTGATTTTGACATTTGAATGATAATAGATTTGAGTATTTGTTATATTTGGTTGAACCTGTATCATAAACTCTTGTCTGGCTAGAATGAGGCAGACAGAGAGAGATGCAGCAACATCAAACAAAAGCTTCAGACTCCATGTAGTTCATGCCTCTTTTTGAATTGTGAGAAGACTCTGTATCTTTACATACGATATATTTTAGCTCTGTTAATGAGTCACAGTCAGTTGAATGTATTACATTATCTCGGTTTTTCAACATTGACACAATGCTCATTAAAATGCTAATGCAGCTACACTGAAGTGAGATACTCCTCTACCTGTATCTTATCAAACCGTTTCACTGACTACGCCACTTGAGAAACTCATTTTCTCCACAGAGATAATTGACCAAGCATTATTTAATTAATAGAAATAAGTTGCTATTGTTTGTATTTTTTGTGTTATATTGAGTTTATAAACCTCATGCTGTTATTTTAAAACTGAATTTTATCTAGTGATGGAAAATGTATGAAAGTCTGTTATTAAGATGCCTACTTGTAGTTCCAGGAAAACCACTGCCTTTCACTGGTCTGCTGCGTGCAGCTTGCTGGCAGCTCGAAGCATCCAGGGTCTTGTGACTGATGGAGGAAGCAAAGCTAACATTATAGCACTATAGAAGGCTATTATAGTTAACAAATATACCACTATTCACTGCGGGAGCCATTAAACCATTAGCTCTTGATCCTCCAGTTTGTTCAGTAGTTCATGCTGTTCTGCAGTGTTCTGCAGAGACCATTGAGAGTGTTGATGTTAGTCACGGTTATGGGTTAATCAGACTTATAGAAATGATAAACAAACACATCACAACATTTTACACATGAGACTATTACAGCCCTGTAGGCTAATATCTCATTTCAGCAAATGTATGCAGTCTGCTTTTTTGTTTCATGCTGCAAGCTTCAAGTCAAATTCTTGTTTTTGCTGTTGACATATTTTTGTGAATGAAAAAGCACAAACAAAGCAGCACAGGTATTCTTGTTGATTGTGTTAATAATTAAATCTCACATTAACGCACCTCCTCAACAGGTGGTCTGAAACTGCACAAGCATGTGCAGGAAAGAGGTTGGTCGATCAGACTTTGAACACCGATGAAATAGCCTCACAGAAAAGTTCTTCCATGAGGGCCAGTGCCAGGATGAATGAAAACCATGTTAAATCAGTCAGATTAACAAGCTAAGACCACCATTTTATGATTTTGCTTATGTTTTATGTGTTTCCAAAAATAAAATGTTTGTTGTCTTTCTACTGCAGTGGCATTGTACCTCATCTGTGGCTGTAAGGATTTTATTGGATTTTATTTTGCTGTTTAATTAGGGTTGTATCTGGTGATACAATCCATATCATAATTCAGGGGTTACATTTCAATATATATTGAAGTATAAATATTGAATTATATATAATTCAATATAAATATCAAATCTCAATATTATTTGATGTGATGAGATTTAAAAATTGTATTTTGGGAAAACTTACATAGTTTAAAGAATACACCACCATATGCAGTAAGTGTCTTCTGTTTAGTTTTCTTGAAACACAACAAAAACGAACCACTGACTGTCTGCCACGAAACTTGCATGTAAACTGTTAATTAACATCGATACAGTATTTTTGAGAATTGATACAGAATCAGTAGATGTATTCAATATAATATGTTTTATGCACAGAACACACTGAAGATATGAAGATGTGCATAATGTCATGCACAGTCAAGTTAGTTTTTACTCATTTCACATCATGTTAGTCTTCTGCAGAACATCATTGCCACTCATTGTTTACACAGCAAACATTGTTTGAGAAAGAAAATTGTTTGAAAAACAAATTCTGCTGCTCTATTATAATGCACTCTGTTCTACATAAGAAGAGATGTCAGCCATTCTCTGCAGCTTGCCATCCTTGCAGACTCATTAGGCTTAACCAAATTGTGAAGGACTGATGAGAGCTGGAGTGTTGGGCTGTGTTGTAGTCATTAGCATTGCCCTGCCTTAGTCTGATTAATATCCTTGTCAAAGACCATATTCTTTTCATCATAGCTCCTCCAAGATCAATGGACTGCCCTCTATATCTCAGCACAATCACACAAGATCTCTCACATATACTGTTGGCTGTGGAGCAGGAGTTGTGTATGCATAAAATAGATATGTATCTTTACTGTACACTCTGTATGTAGGGGGTGTCTGCAGATTGGGTGAATGTGCCCTCTTGTGCCTATAGGCCTATAGGGTGTGTTTGTGCTAACAGCATGCCTGTGCTTGCACCCTCTTTCACAACCAAACACCAAATGAAAAATTACAGTAAACAGAAAGGCTAATACTAATTAGCACTAATTGTGATAAGTGTATGAATGAAGGATAACATCTAGATTTGATGTCACTGATCCTTTATCTTAGTCATATGAGAGCAGTTAAGGAAGTAATTTGTTCATAATGTTTTAGATTGAGGTTTTTTAACCTTTTCTTTTTATAAGGTCACAATCAATGGTGAGTTGACCTGCTCTCATATCATTCGGGACTAACGATATGGGGTTCATTTAGGTTTGGAGTGTGAATGATTTATGGCTTTATAACATAGCTACTATGTCCAACATGTAAGAAATATGGGATAAATGCACTGAACTTCTGGCTACAAATTGTAATACATAGAGATTCAAATAATCTATTATTTAATTTGCTAGTGTCAAAACACTAACAAAGTATTAGTATTTCTGCACCCAGGATGCATTTTTGACTGTCAGGTGTACTAGAGCCAAAAAACAGCACAGTACCATTAATGGACAGAAGGTCATGGGTCAGAGATTTCACTTCCTGACAATATTCTCCAGAGGCTTCATCTGTGGTGCGGGTTTTCACTCTTGTTTATTTTCCCCACTTGTGTTTTTCTTTTGCAACAGCAAACAACCAATAAAAACAATGGCACAGTCATTTGGCAGGAGTCCAGCCAAGTCTGCAGACTGAAATTACAGTTAACAGACTGCAAAGCCTTTGTAACTTTATTTTATGTGTCAGGGCTAGGCATGAATTATGGATTAATTACTTCTCCTTTCTGCACTGACAGAAGTGGGTGCAACCTAACATTACATCACAAATGTAAAACTAAATTCCTACTAAATTGTAGGTTGGAAATTTTCTGTGCTGCTAAAGAAGAAGAGAAAAATAACAGGAGAAAAGAGGTCACCAACAGAAATATCATCCTATTCTCACTCATCTCACCTTAGTATGCCCATGTGTCTGCCACAGCTCTGAAGACGACAAGATCAGTCTATCTGTCTGGTTTTTGCTGTAGACTTAAAACTTGACTGTCCAATGAAATTTGATGGAAATGGTTATTGTCTCCAGGTGGTGAATCATATTGGCAATGTCACCAATAAGCCATTATGTCCACTTGTCTAAGATGTCATGTAAATATATTATGCAGTTCACCTACAATGAATGATTTATTTTTTTTGTCTGGTTTAACCAGAGATTAATGCTAATAGTGCTGGTTAATAAATACATACATACATACACAGTACAGTACGATTTCCAAGGAGAACAATGGTATGAGAGATGTTTTGTTTTTGTCCCACTAGGAGAATGAATATAGGAATAGCCTTAATGTTGTTATTGTTTTCTGTTGCAATGATCATTGCCGGCTCACAGGGTTGCGTAGATGTAGAATTTGATTCTTGTTCTGTTTGACTTCTCTCTCTCATTCACTACCCCAACCTACTCTGCTTTCTGCTTTTTTCTGAACCGTGTATCCTGAGGCAGTGTGTGCTCATGTTTGTGTGCATGCCTACGTTGTACTAATGTTACACTATGTGTCCCACTCTAAATGTCTGTTTAGTATGTTCAGTTCAGTACCTCAGTGCCCCTTGCTCAAATTAATCATGTGCTTCCACGTTAAGTTTTACATGGTGGGTTCACTGTATTGGGGTTATTATTAAAGCAGAGAAATCACTGAAGTAATTTTCCAAGTCCACAGTTCCTGAGCACACAGTAATAACTGCCAGTATTTTCATCTTTCTATCCATATTAGTGAAGTTGACTTACACCTCCCTCGATAACCTATATGAACTTTTATATTGTGTGCGTAAACATAGCACCTGCATCTCAATAAATACCTGATGGCACTATGGGTAAATAACATACATTGCGATTGTTTGCGATTGACTGCTCCAGAGAACAAGCTTATTCAGCATGACAATAACAAAGTATAACAGCTGTTTAAAATGCTAAAGACTTAACGGAGTAACTCAGATGACACATTTCATCAGCATCCACTCTTCTAATGAGAAATGATCTCTATGAATTATTATTCTATATTTCAAAATTGCATTTGAATGCAGAATATGTACGCATACATTGTATACATATGTGGATGTATTGGAAGCAATTGCTAAGAGTAGCTGTGTATTAGACCTGCACAGTCTTGAGGTCATTCCACAGCATCTCTACTGGGTTAAAGTCTGGGCCAGTTCAAAAGGTGGATTTTCTCTGTTTGAATGACATCAAAGTAACCCTACTGCTGTGTAGTGCTATTTCTTTGATGTTTAGGGTCATTGTGCTGTTACATCACCCAGCTTCTGGTGAGCTTTAGCCAGTGGACAGCCATCCTGAAATTATCCTGTAAGATACCTTTTTCAACATTTTTTAGAATCATTTGCCCCATGGTGTTGGCAAGCTGTGCAGGGCCAGAGGCAGCGGCAGCCACAAATCATCATACTCCCTTCACTGTTCTTCAAGGTCTGTGTTTTCATGCTGTATGTATGCTGGTACACATCATACACAATTCTGTATGTTCTTCCTAAACAGTTTATCCTTAGTCTCATCAGTCCACAAAACATTTTTCCAGTATATGAGGTATCAAATAGCTTTTTGGTTAACATAAGGATCACAGTTTATGTATGTATGTATGTATGTATGTATGTATGTATGTATGTAAAAAGCTTGGGTCTCTATGTGAATCCCAGGTTTATTTTTATTATTTTCTTTTTTCAGTATTCTTTTAGAGTCGTCTTAGTCTGGTGAACACATCCAGAGGGAGTAGCCACAGTAAAAAATCAAATCCATCAGACAATTTCACTGACTGTGGAGTAAGCTCTGAGATTACTTTGTAACATTTTCTGGTTTTATGCTTCTTGGAAATGGCAAACTCAAAGAGGGCAGCATGATTTGGCAAAAAAAATCATATTGCGATTATTGTGGAGAAATATGTGTTGATATATTTCTGTCTAGATTTAAGTAGTGGATTGACAGACCCCTATTGTTTGCTGAATCACTTGTAAAAGTTATACATTAGTTTTTCTTGTACCAGTACCACGTCTAATATATTGTACTGCAGATAGATTACAGAGAAGTTGTAGGTGCACTTGAAAATTGGTTTAAAATCCTTAAAAGGAATCTGCAAACATTCAGTAACCTCTATATGAAGTGTCAGTAAGACCAGATTACCATGTCAAAAACAAGAAATGCACTTTAGTAGAGTTTGTACCTGGTACTTGTGTTTTTCTGTTTGAGGTCACACAACTCAATATTACACCCCAGTCTACCTTCCAAAATGTGCCACTGAAATGATTGTTTTTTCCACTTCTGCCAGATGCTCGCTCTGTTTTGTTTTTGTTATCGGTATTTTACTTTCTTTTGATGCAAAGGTCCTGATTGTTGCCTTTTTTTTTTAAGAAACAGCACCAAACCTTTCGAGCTTTTGCAAAGTACATTTATATGGCCGCTTGTCAACCAAAGGATGTTTTTTGTCTAGTGTGACTCGTGTGTTTGTGTTGACACTCCTTTTTCGTCAATGACGAGCCATGCATGCAAATGCTGACTTACCACAGGACACTGTGTCCTTACTAGCTTCACCTCCACTAACTGGGATAAGTGATTGAAGTGATGTTCAAGGTGTTGATGCAAGAAAACAGTACACCAGACTTGTGAACATTTCATTATAGAAAATGTCTCTCCCTTCTTCTTTTCCTCCCAGTCTCTCTTTCACTGCTTGTCACAGCTTATTGCCTTCATCTGCAGTCCTTCGAAGCCGCACTACACATGTGCCCACTCCTCCAATTCAATTACCTCCAGACTCTCTGTGAGGGTCCTGAAAATGAGTTGGTGATTATCAGTTTCCAGGGTGTAACATCCTGGACTGCTGAAGGATGCTGCTCAGTGGGTCTAAAGTGAAGTAAAGCTGACAGTTATTTTATTTAATCATTAATCTGTTAATTTTTTTTTTCAAATAGTAAATTAATGTAACAATTTTTGGATTATTGGCTATTATTGGGTATTTTTTATTAGTTGATTAATCCTTTTTCCAAAAGGCAGATGACCTACACTCTGTGCTGCCCCTGAATGCACCAAACATACTGTAATGAGAGGCTGTAATGTGCTCATATTAATTATCTGCAAAATGGTCATTACACTCACCTATACTGTAATGTTAATGCAGATCAACATGTTTTATGGGCCTGTGTGCACATAAACAAACTGCTTACAACTTGCTAATGCAATACAAAGCATGGTGCCATTAGCACTAGCTGTTAGCGTTTGCTCTCAGAAGTCTTCTGTTGGGTTTTTGTCTGAAACACAACAAATAAGAATATGGAGACTACTTTCAGGCACCATTAGCACCGCAGGATGTTTCGTTACAAAGTACTTGTACTGCTGTGGTAATGTTAGGCCATTTCTATGGGAAAATATTACTATTTCTATCCAAAAGCATAGGTTTCCAATTTGAGAGCACAATTTTATGATTTCATGGCCAGATTTTGTTGCATCTCACAAACCCTTTCCCTTTGTGATGCACTCAGTTTAGTTAATTAGTTGTATTAGTAGTATGATGTTAACATGCAGAAGACATCCAGACCCTTTAGTGTACCTTTTGTGTTTTGGAATCATAAAGTTATGCTCTCAATTTTCATACTGCCCGGGAGCTGCCATAATTGGGGAAGAATGTATATATTGTGATGTATCAGACTATCCCAAACAAATTGGTTTATTACTGAATCATGAAAGTGTATTTTTCACCTCTAGTCTAAAGACACACTCTGAAACCAAATCCACTGCACTAAACCTTGAAAACTGAAAACTATTTCCTGCATTATTCAGACTTTTGTTTGTTATACAAGGCATGACCTTGTTGGTACATTATAGTTTTTTGCCAGATTTCAGCCATGTTAGCAGCATGACTGTTGGGTAGTCAGTCCAGAAATTTGGTCCAGACTGAATTATGTCAACATCTAGCTGAGAATTTTCTTTTAATTAAAAAAATATGAAGAGTCCTAGGGTGCATGTTTAAGTAATTCGTCCTTGGTTTTCACTATATTGCATAAATAAAAGCTGATTTGAGGACAATTACAACAGATGTATTGCTGCAGTTGTTTTATTGGACTGGCCTTGATTAAGTTGTCTATGACCACAGTGTAAACAATTATGGACTAGACAGTGTTGTGTCCACTGGGCAGACATGCTCATTACTGAGTAGATAATGGGGGGGTGAAGGGAATGTGAGTGATAGTCCTCCATATGTGTAGGCCAAGTTATGGAAATTAATTGCCTCTCATCTCCCTGTAGAGAATGTGATAACTATTGTTTGAATGACTCTGATTAATCTTTCCAGATTCGCAGCCAAAGCTCTTGAACAGGTAGAAGTTGCTTCTTTTTTGTGCTCTCACATGTGCTGACTTACACAGACTTACACTCACATACT